>CAJHQP010005623.1:0-44557 GCA_905132765.1 Moricandia arvensis | reverse complement strand
CTTAAATGTAATAAAAGCATTCTCTTTAATGTAATAACAGGCAATTCGAATGGAGATTTGTAGTTATTAAGAGCAACCACATTAGTGAACCCCCCTTTGGAGTTCACAAAATTTTTTAATTATATTTTTGGTGGGACCATGAATAGTGTTGAACCCGGATCAATTGTGCTCTTCCATCAATGAACCCGAAGTTGAGGTTCATAGGAATAAAATAATATTTTTTAAGAAATATTTATATATTTTTTTAAAAAAAATATATTTATAAGAAAAAGAATTTTTGACCAAAAAAACCTAAAAAATTTTAATTGATGTTATAAAGTTTTTATTCAATACATTGATAATTCGTGAAGATACAAAAGATTATTATTCTGATTACCAAACTTTTGCCAAATATTTTCGACCAAATCAGCTTTCAACCGAGCATGAGTTTGTGAATCTCGAAGTTCATTGCGAACGCCCTGCATATTATCGGCATTCAAAGATGTTGTCGTTTGAACCTGAGCACTTCTGCTTGACTCTCCTGTCTCGAACTCAGATGTATCATAGAGAGTATATGAATGTCGTTCGTCCTCTACTATCATGTTGTGCAGTATGACACAAGTTCTCATAATCCTTCCTATTTATTAATGTCCCATAGTAGAGCTGGGTTTCTAACGATTGCAAACCTTGATTGCCAATACTCCGAAAGCCCGTTCGACATCTTTTCTTGTGGATTCTTGACGTTCAGCAAATAAGCTCTGCTTTGTCCCCTTGAGGAAGTGGGATGGATTGGATAACGTTGACCATTTAGGATAAATACCGTCGGTAAGGTAGTACGCCATACGATAGTTATGGTTATGACCTTGAAATTAACTTTCGGAGCTCGTCCTTGTAAAATGTCATCAAACACTGGTGATCGGTCAAGAACATTAATATCGTGAGGGTACCTGGTAATCCGAAGAATGCGTGCCATATCCAAAGATCATGTGATGCCACGGCCTCCTAAGACAATTGTCGGCTTACCCGAACCACGTGTGTACTGCCCTCTCCAAGCAGTTGGGCAGTTTTTCCACTCCCAATGCATACAGTCGATGCTTCCTATCATCCCTGGAACCCGCGAATCTCGCTAACATCGAGTAATCGTTGTAGATCTTCTGCCGTAGGTCTTCTTAGATACTCATCTCCAAACAAATGTATTATTCCTTCGTTGAACTTTCCAGGACATAAAGGGCTGTGCTTTCCGCAAGCCCGGAGATATTCGTCATTTGAATCTGCGGATTGACCATATGCCAGCATTCGTATAGCTGAAGTACATTTTTGAAGTGTAGAAAGCCCTAACCTTCCATGACCATTTCTTCTTTGCTCAAAGTATGGAACTTCATTACTGAGACGATCGACAATGCGAAGAAACAAAGGCTTGTTCATTCGAAAACGCCTCCTAAACATTTGAGGTGGGTATGTAGGATTCTCACTGAAATAGTCATTCCATAGTAGGTTGTGCCCTTGTTCCCGATCTCTTTCTATGTAACGTCTCCTTGGCTTGGTCCTTTGAACGTCAACAATAGAGTCGATGAAATCATCCAGTGTGGTCCATTATTTCTTTCGAAAATTTCATTTCTTTGATCACTTGATGAGTAAGACATTATTCCTACAATCAAAAATTAAAGAAATTAAGAGTTATTAAGTAATAATTTCTAAAGCAAAGATGTAAAGTTTTAAAAAATTAAGTATGTAGGAGTTACTAAGTAAAGATTTTTAAAGTTTTAAAAAATTAAGTATGTAGGAGTTACTAAGTTTTAAAAAAAATAAGTATGTAGGAGTTTTAAAAGATTAATTACAGATGTTATCTTATTAACAAATTACAGTTATTGTACTTTTAAAAAAAAACATAAAAGTAACATAAAATTAAAATTAAGTATGATAAAAAACATCTAAATATTTTGACTCAAACCTTTGTTCTTGATTGCCAAATTTGTTCTTCTTTGCCAAAGTAGTGTAGTTTGCAGGAAATGGTACAACAAAAGAGAGAGATATGAAACAAAGCAAAACTTGTAAAAGGAAAAAGTTTGTGTTGTACACAAGTAAATGAAACAAGCACCTGATTTATAATGGAAACACCAAGTTCAATATGATACATAGGAACCTATTACATTGTTTGCTAGTGTACATTACAACAAAATTGACACTACACCGTCGCATCATACCCCGTGAACTCTCAATACAAAACGAAAGAGAGATCATTTTAACCGTGAATAAAGCTACCCCTACTGTCATACAAAACACCTCTTCACATGCCTCCTACCAATCCGTGACCTGCAACAAAACAACAAAACATGACAAGCAGTCAGTTAATAATGTCAATAAGAACAAATAATGAATCATTCATTTGAAAGCAAAAACCAATCAAGCAAGTTAATAGAATCAAATTTCAATACATGAATCATAACATTTCTTCTATGAGTTTGTTCTTTAGTTCCACTTCCTTAGCCGAGAGATCAGAGTTATTCTGGCAAGGAGTCGTTCCAGGAGCTTTGTTTGATATGCTCCTCTTCTCAGCTAGAAGTTCTCTATTTGGTCAAAGCAGCTCGTTGGTGTGCTTCTTGCGTTTCGCAGCCTGCTGGCCTTAACACCAGGAGCCTAGCTCTTCTCCGCGAATCTCTTCCGGAGCTTCCTTGGTTCTCTTTGCCACATCTTTGGACTGCATAAGCCGAGGATTCCACTTCTGATCAAACCTCAATTCCCCTCAACAGTGTCCATGGTGAACTTGGTCTGGTAGTCGTTGGTGAAAATGTCATGTGCTTTCTTCATCAGATCATTATCGCCTTCGCCACTCCCTACATCCTTCAAAGCAGCCTCAAAGCTACCGACGAACTTGCAGACCTGCTCGTTCACTCTCCCCCACCTCTGCTTACACTGACAACGTTCCCTAGGAACGTAGCCCTTCAACTGAGGGCTAGAATTGAAGTACTCTTCAATTCTCTTCCAAAACACTGAGCCTTTTGTTCATTACTGGACAATAGGGTCCTTGCTAGTGTTAAAGCAAGCAGAGATGAGGACAAGGTCCTCTTTGATTGACCACTTTCTCTTCTGCAGTGGCTTAACTACCCCCGGAGAATTACTACCTACTTGACCAAAGTTCCACGTCTATTGGTAGACTGCTCTGTGAGGCCATTAGGTTAACAAAGCCGGGGGAGTTAAGGAAAAGGGATCCATATTTGGGTTAGGTTATGGTTTTACTTGGTGTTTTTTAGTGATTTGGTTTTCACAGGATTGATCTACGTTTTAAAACACAATCGAGGGTTCCTCAAACATTAATTACACTTAATTGCACAACCACCATTACTAAGCTAGAATTGGTTACCAATCTAATCAGTGTGATTAAAGCAAACATTATCACAGCCACAACCCAAACATTATCAAGCAAACAACCAATCTACTTATGTTTGGTTAGCTTCTAGTTTAACAAACAATAACGAACTAGAGAACTAGTTCATAAGCTTTGAATACTAGTTTTGTTTCAAGGTAAGCTTTATGTTTTCTTCTGAGCTAGAGAACTAGTTCATAACTTTATTCATGTTTTAACTACAACAACCAAAGATAGTCCTACTTTACTAATGACAAGTACAAATTTTATTTCTAAAATAAACAAACAACAAATAACTTAAGTTTTGTTTTGAAGTTTACCTTGTGTTTCAATCAAAGCACATCCTCTCTAGGTCAGCGGATCCGCACCCTCATGTAATCAACCTGTTCTTGGAGGCTTTTAACTTGTCCCTGGCCAAGCAAACACATAAACGATAATTAGTGTTACACTTATCTACTTGTTAAGTATACATAAACAACACTAAATCAAATACATATGAAGCAAGGAAATTAAACTAACCTCCCAAGAAAATTATCTGATCATTGATGGTAGAGACCACATTGATAACCTTCTCAGCCTCCTCCACTCGCTTTGTCAACTTCTCAAGCTCCTCCTTCACACCAAACACCCATGGTTGTCGATAGTGTAAGCCATCATCCTTGGTGGTCAACAAAAACAACAAACACAGAGTGTTAGTGGAAGTAAATAACTTTAACATGGAAAAATAATGAGAACAAATCCAAGATACACTCACCTCGTAGTTTAGGCATGTGAAGAACCTCCTTCCAGGTACTGTGTCGCAGTCATCCTTACCCCCGACCTCGTTTGATGATCGACCACCGCATGAACACCTTCGCGGAATTCCATATTCCGAATCGGCCACAAAGCCTACCATTCGATGTGGTGCTTTTGCTTCTTAGAACTCTCTTTTGCTCTGTGGGATCCATCTGTAAAAGAAAAGAATGACATGTTAGAACCACAAATCCAAACCGATTTGAAACCACCTATAAACGAACCATAAATCGAACCCCCAACAAGATTTCGAACCCTATATCAAAACCCCTTTCTCGATTTACAACCCTATCTCAAAAGCCCCAAATCGATTTTTCTTTTCGTAACCCTAACTCTCATTTAGATTGAAAAAAAGATGAACCCTAACCGTTAATCGACTAGATATTACCCTAACCTTGATTCCTAGTCGCAGGCGTCGTCGATTGAAGCCGGAATCGCCTCTTCGTCGCCGTCGCACTCGAAATCGCCAGAGAGAAGTGGAAACCCTAAACTTTTTTCGGTTTCGCGAAAATGAGAGAGTACCACGCGTGAAGTCACTTTCCCCCTTCCACGCATATCCAACCGGCGTGTGACACGTGGCATGAACCCGTCTCACGCGGGTTCAGCCGAAGAGGACCGACCCACGAAAATTAACCCATTTTTCATTTATTTAAAAACCCAAAAGCCCAATGAACCCCCTTAATGACCCCCTATAATACTTCAATGTGGATGCTCTAAGTTCTTAAAATACATATTTATATTAATATTTAATTATAATTTACGAAAATCTAATCTAAATTTTTTTTGCATAAATATTTTGAATTTAGTTTTATATAAAGTTAAAAATTTCATAATTAAATATTAATATAAATATAATATATATATATATATATATATATTGAGATTTTGGAATTAGAAACTCCTATTAAAAGTGTTCTACTCGTAGCTAAGTACAGCTATGGTGATATATTTTTTAGATTTTTTTTAATTACGCAAAATAGCTTATTATTGGATAAAACAATATTATATAGCTAAGTACAGCTACGGTGATATATTTTTTAGATTTTTTAATTACACAAAATAACTTATATTGGATAAAATAATATTATATAGCTAAGTACAGCTACGGTTGATATATTTTTTTAGATTTTTTTAATTACGCAAAATAGCTTATTATTGGATAAAACAATATTATATAGCTATAATACACCCCCAAAATCTATTATTTTAAAGCCCTTTACTCAAAAGAATCTATATTACTTTAAATTAAAAATATACCTAATAAATAAATTAGACGGTGTCAATCTGAGATCCACAAAACAAAAAAAATCTAGAAAAAGGAAATTTTCCTTTACTAATAGTAAAACTTGTGAAACAAGGAACATAATCCTCTAAGGAAAGGAAACTTTTACATCACAATCTTCTATAAATACAACATCAATCCTCAAGTATCAATCCATCAAACAAATCATTACACAAGAAACAAACAACACCTGAGAGATTAATGGACACTTGCTTGGACTGCAAGAGAGTCACCGAAACGGTGATCGACATAAGAACCGGCGACACAATCTGCACAGAGTGCAGCCTCGTCATCTCCCATCACTACATAGACGACAGCCAAGAATGGAGAACGTTCGCCAACGATGACAACAGTGACCGAGACCCTAACCGTGTCGGTGCTCCAACAAACCCTCTTCTCAAATCCGGTGGTATCGGCACCATCATCGATAAAAGCACCTCCAAGAACGACTCGTTAGTGACTCCTCGGACACAGAACCTCGTCAGGAACCCTGAAGAGGATATGGTCGTGAAAGCGTGCAAGGAAATCAAGAGAATGACTGATGGTTTAAACCTAGTTAGTGGTGTTGAGTTTAGGGCTTGCGAGATTGTGTCCAAGTACAATGGTGACAACAGCAAGAGATTGAGCAGACGTAAACACTGTGTCTCTGTCTGTGCGGCTGCTGTTTACACGGCTTGTCGTGAGATGAATCTCTCGAGGACGTTGAAAGAGATCTCCACGGTGGCTCACGGTGTGAGGTTGAAGGATATAAACAAAGCGAGTATGGCTATAAGGCGGTTACTAGAGTCAGATCAAGCTGAGATAGCTTCTTCTTGTGCTGTTGCTCCTAAGGTGATTGTCAAAACAGGAGAACTTGTTCGCCGGTTCTGTTCTAAACTAGACATAACGAGAGAGAGACAAAGGCCATAAGAGAAGCTGTTGAGATAGCTGAGAACTTTATATCAGGAGAAACCCTAAGTCGGTTCTTGCTGCTATTATCTTCATGATCTGTCAGCTATCTAAGACCAAAAAGAGACCTACTCGAGGTGATTAAAATTCATATTTTACTTTACTTCATAAAAACCCTAGAACTTCTAGGTTTCTTGCATTACAAGGTAGGGCTTGTTACTGATAGTTTTTTTTTCTTTTTTGCAGATATTGCGATGGCTGCTGAAGTAGTGGAGAATACCATGAAGAGCTCGGCTAAGGATATGTACCCTTACGCATCGAAGATTATACCTCAATGGTATGCTTCTGAAGAAGAGGTCAAGAGGCTAGGAGGGATCATAGGATCTTGGGATGCTTCAAAACTTTAACATATAGGGAAAGTCTCTAGTTGAGTAAGAAGTTTTAGGATTTATCTTGTACAAGTAGAAACTTAAGAGCTATTAAAGATCTATGCTATTTACTTCCTGCTATATTTAACAAAAATGTATCTAGCTGAAAAGTACAATAAAATCTTTACATGTATGGTTGAATGAACAAACCTTTACGAGAAGCTTAGAAACCACATATTCTTATTCTCTTACAAAATAAATTACATTACATCCCTTATATATTAATTGATAAACATTATAACATGTTTTGGTAGTCACATGTTATTATTAGATGATTCTTAAAATTTTAGAAAATAGTTTGGTTCATCAAACATATATTATTATATTTTTAATTAAATTAACTATTAAATTAATTAGTAGTGTATAAAGAGTATTCTCTATTCTTTCATTAAATAAAAATTGTGGAATTATCTAATATGATTAACAAATAATGAAAATTAATGATTTTGAATAATAAAGATTTGACAAGAATTTTTTATATCTTTCATTTCTTTAATTTTATTTCTAAACGAAATTAAACAATCACATTAAGCATATAATAAAAATTTATATTTTTATATGTTATATTTTGATTTTTTTAAACGATTATAAATTACTAAGACTGTTAAAATTCATATTAAAATTTTGTAATCAATGGTTTAACTTTTTGAAATAACAAAACACAAATGATCATAAAACCATATAAATATATATATATATATATATATATGAAGTCTCATTTAGTATATATTTAAATTAAATATATATATATATTACATTATCGCTTAAATTAAAATATGTATCATATATAATACATAAATATGTTAATTTCAAAATTTGAATTGAGTCGGAAGACTCAATTAATAGATATTCATATTAATAAAATAATATTTTTGCTACAGTAAATTTAAAAATGTTAATAAAATCATATGAGTGCGAAGCCTCAATTAATAAATCTCATATTAAAATATACTATATATCTATGTCCATGTCATTTGACTGTAATTATATACCATATAAAAAAAATTTTGATTTTTATCAACAAAAATTATTATAAATAAAAAGAGCAATTGTTTTTATTTATGTGCTTACTCCAATTTAATTGTATACATAATTAATGATTATTCCACGCAAACGCAGATCTCAAATGTTATTTGACATTATCATTTCAAAAATATAATTTTTCATACTGAAGTGAGATTGTGAATTATAATATTCTGATGATATCATTGAAGTATATTGTAAATTAAATGGGTTTAAAAAATATTAACAAACATGATCATATTTGTCAATTTTATATTGACGTTTTATGACTATACGTTTGAAAACTTATGACATGATGGTTTAAACGATCAAAATTAATATTCAATGATTATTAATATATAAATTTCATGTGAGCGTGGTTAATCACATAGTATCTCTATATATTGGTTGTACATGCAACATATTTAAAGCATTCTGGCAACATATTATACATATGAGGTTTATTACATATGCCAAAAGTTAGAGCCGGCCCAGAGATATGATGCCATAAATACTTTAGTCAAATTTTAATAATTTATTAAAATATTAAGATAATAATACTTGCGTATTTTAACTTTTTAACTAATTACTGGGACCAAACCTGCCAATAATTAATTCATCAATAAAAAAAAAAATATCATGGTCGAGTATTTTTGAGCTTCAACAAAATCTTATGAAACGAATGTTTTTATTATAATACTATGCAATAATTATAGATTCCAACAGAAACTGAAGAAACTAACATAATCTGAAAAGAAGTGACGATAATCTAATAAAAGTTTGATTTAGCTTCAAAAGTTTGACCGAACCCCCAAGACTCGGACGCAACATCGTAGAACGTCAAGCTCCTACCATCACTGGTCTTCACGATAAACGAGAGCCTCTGTCCGACCAAATTCACACCAGTGTCCCAGATCTGTCCCCAGTTCCTCTTCATAGAGATCCAGTTACTCTATGCCCTTTAATAGCCACGTAATTCACATCACCAGCTCCTCCAACGTTATACACCAAAACCATAATGAAATAAGGGTTTCCCTTAATCTCAAACCTCACACCACCACTCTTCTGACACTTGACTCTCCTGAACTTCACCGGAACGATCCCACTTTTGTACTCGGCGATGGAAATGAACATCTTCATGGATAGATCGAAGTGCTTGTTAGGAGGGTTGCACCAATGGATATCGACCGGTGGAGAGTAGTTGGGAGGGCAGAAGTTGGTAGCTGGATTCTGATTGGACCGGCGTTTGGTTTGCACCACTTCGAGTTCACACCACGTGATCTCGAAACAAGCACCGCATGTTCTGGCCGTTGTTGAACAGGCTGTGCTTAAGAGCCGCCGTTTCTAAGCCATAACCTTGTTTGAATAGAGTCTCCATAACCACATGCTCCTATCTGTCACGCCAAAACATTAAAATAAACAAAAAAACTAACGTTAGATACGATTATACTTTTCATTTTAAAAAGCCAACTAGATCGTGAACCCGCCCTTTCAAAGGACGGGTTTATTTTTTTCGTTTTTAAATTATTTTTAAAAAAACTTAAATTTTTTATATTTCTATTTTTGACATGATATTTGTGTTTAATATTAATTTAATTTATGTTAATTTTGATAATTATATGAAATATGTCAAAAAATCAATTATATAAGTTAGTGGATCCCTAAAATATGGAATAAAGTGGTAGTTACAAAATATATATTTAAATGCAATTAGGAAATATATATATATATATATATATATTATTTTTAAATAGATAATGTTATAAAATAATTGTTGACTACACATATATCAATAGGTCATGTTTGTGTTTTAATAGAATTTTTAAAAAACTTAAATTTTATATTTCTATTTTGGCATGATATTTGTGTTTAATTATTAATTTAATTTATGTTAATTTGATAATTATATGAAATATGTCAAAAATCAATTATATAAGTTAGTGGATCCCTAAAATTTATGGAATAAAATGGTAGTTACAAATATATATTTTAAATGCAATTAGGAAATATATATATATATATATATATATTATTTTAAATAGATAATGTTATAAAATAATTGTTGGACTACACATATATCAATAGGTCATGTTTGTGTTTTAATAGAATAGATGATTTACAAGATTCATATTCTACTTAAGACATTTATATTGAACTTAAAAAGATATAGTAATAATCAGTAACATTATAAAAGATACTAACGCATGCGTTTCTTTGCCGTTAATGTCGCCGTAAAAACGTAGCGTGAGCGTCTTCCCATTGAGCGTCAGCCCACAGAGACAAGAATCGCAAGTAACAAGACAAAGGACATTGATCGATTCATGTTTTGTTTCTTTGTTTATTTTCTCTGATTTGATTTATATTTCTACTGAGAAAGAAGAATCATTATTTATAGAAGAATATGAAACGTTGATGTGATCGTTTAAGGGATGGGAATTAGCAGAATTTTGGCAAAATTGCAGAATTAAGGAAGACGTTTGAATACTGCACATTCAATACTGAATATTGTTATTTCCTTGTATGAAATATGGATACTTATCAAATATGGAAATACATTATGTATAACTTTTTAGATATATTTATTTTCTTATACTCTTAACTAGGTGATTAACCGCACGTATACAGAGTGAAATTTATATTAATAATAATCGTTGAATATTAATTTTGATCGTTCAACGATCATATCCCAAACGTATAGTTATGGACCGTCCATATAAGATTGATGAATATGATCATGTTTGTTGATATTTTATTTTCTTAAAAACTATTTAATTTGCATTGGCTTCAATGATATCATCCATATGTTATAATTTACCATCTCACTACAATATGAAGAAATATATTTTAAAATGATAAGATCAAATAACATTTAACATATATAATATATATAAACATGTTAATATCAAACTCGCATTGAGTTGTAAACTTCAGTTAATAAATATTCATATTAATAAAAATAATATTTCTTTTACATCAAATATAAAAATGTTAATAAAATCATTTGAATATCAAGTTTCAATAAATAAATATTTATTTTAAATATACTATATATCTATGTCAATGTCATTTAATTTTAATTATATACTATATAAATAAATAAATGATTTTATTTTTATTTTATCAACAAAAAGTATTGTAAATAAAAAGAAAGATTGTTTTTATTTATTTATTTTACTCGAATTGAATTATATACATAATAGTTACTTGATTCTTAATTTTTCAATAATTTGTAATTGCATAATATGTAAATTAAAATAAATAAATAATAATATCTACAAATAATTGTATACATAATTAATATTCATTCTGTGCAAGCATGGATCTCAAATGTTACTTGATCATATCATTTCAAAAATATGATTCTTCATATCGAAGTGAGGTGGTTACTTATAACATTCGAATCATTGAATCTCATATAAATTAAATAAGTTTAAGAAAATATTAACAAACATCATTGTACTCATCAACTTTATATTGATGGTTCATGACCATACGTTTGGAGTCTTATACATTATGGTTGAACGATTAAAGTTAATATTAAATGATTATTAGTATATAAATTTCACCCCTGCGCATACACACGGATAATCATCAAGTAGTATCAAATCAAGGAACACGTTTGAATACTGCACATTCAATACTGAATATTGTTATTTCCTTGTACAAGATATTAGGTACTTATCAAATATGGAATACATTATGTATAACATTTTAGATATATTTGTTTTCTTATACTCTTAACTAGGTGATTAACCGCGCACATGCAAAAATTAAAATTTATATACTAATAATCGTTGAATATTTATTTTGATCGTTCAACAAATATGTCCCAGACGCATAGTCATGGACCGTCCATATAATGTTGATTGAGTAGGGTCATGTTTGTTATTATTTTATTTTCTTAAAAACTATTTAATTTGCATTGGCTTCAACGATATCATCGAGATGTTATAATTTACCATATAACTTTGATATGAAGAATTATATTTTCGAAATGATATGATTAAATAACATTTGAGATCAGCGCTTGCGCGAAATAAATATTAATTATATATACACATTATTTACATACTATAAGTTATTTTGTGTTTATTTATATTTATGTAGTAATAAATATATTGAATAATAGAGCAGCGAGTAACTATTATGTATATAACTAAAATTTGAGTAAGAATTTAAATAAAACAATCCCTCTTTTTATTTACAATAAAATAAAAATAATCATTTGTTTATTTTATATGGTATATAATTAAAATTAAATGATATTGACATAGATATATAATATATTTTCATATGAAATATTTATTAATTGAAGCTTCATACTCTTATGATTTTATTAATATTTTTATATTTACAATAAAAAATATTTTATTAATATGAATATTTATTAATTGAGACTTCCTACTCAATGCAAATTTTTAAATTAATATGATTATGTATTTATATATGATATATATTTAAACGATATTGATATATATATATATATATATATATATGTGTATTTTATATCTTGTTATAACAAATAGTTAAACTATTGATTACAAAAATTTGAATGTATATTTTTAACAATCCTTATAATCGTTTTAAAAATTTCAAAATATAGCATATAAGAATTTTTTTTTTATATATTCATAATGTGATTGTTTAGTTTTTTTTAAATAATATAAATTAAATAAAAATGATGAAGGATAAATTTTTTATCAAATCTTTATTATTCAAATCATTAATTTTCATATATTTGTTAACCATATTAGGTAATTCCGTAATTTTTATTTAAGAAAAAATGAAAATTTTTTTTATAACTACTAATTAATTTGAAAGTTAGTTTAATAAAAATTATAACATATTTTTTAAATGGATTAATATATTTTCCTAAATATTATTATTATCATCGTAGTGATAACACGTGTTTACTAAAACATATGTAATGCTCCAAAATTAGTATATAAGGGATTTTTTTCGAAGTCGGTACACCTATAATAAAATTAGTGGGACAAAAATGGAGAAGATATGGAACATGGAGAAAATAGAAATTGATCTACTACATTTTTCTGTCAAAATTGAGGCTAACAACTGGTAACGGTTAAGGGTGAGCAAAAACTCAACCGAACTGAACCGACCCAATCTAACTGAAATTAAATCAAAACTGGTTCATATTTTATTCAATTTTAGTGGTTTGTTTTAGTTTGGTTTTTAACCGAACGAGACCGATAACCCAATATATTTGATCTACTAAAAATGACATATATATATATGTATATTAACATATTGTGATTTTTTTAGTTAAGTTTTCGTTTTATTTCTTACTTATATGTTTTTTAAGTTATGATACAAATAATACTCTTATATATATTCTCTAGTTCTAATCCTAATACATAATACCTAAGATTGTACCAAAAACAAAAACCTAAAAACAATTAATCATCTAAAGTCTTGTCACCGTTTTGTCTCGTACATTCTCCGATCTCTATTGTCTAATGGTAAGATTATATAACATAAATTCTTCTAAGATCAATAGAGATTAAAGATAAATGTAAATAGTCTTTTAGTAAGTTAAATTATTTTTATAATCAAAATAATACTAACATATTTTATAAGCAAACCAAACCGAACCAAACTAAATCCAAACCAAACCTCCAACCAAAGCTATTTGGTTTTGATTGGGTTGAGTTTATAAACCTAAATTAAAAAAATCAAACCAAACCCAAACCGCATCCGAACTACACCGATATACTCACCCCTAGTAACCATAATAAAATAGAATCCATGAATAAAAGTGAATGTAATGAAATGAATGGGATATATTTAAAACTGAATATACTCATTCATTTATTCCTTATCAAAATTGTAAATTAATGTTTATAAATTTTTTCTTTGTATTTTTCTGGAACTTTTATGGAATGACCATTTTGAGTGTGATTAGTTGGGATGTAGTAAGTGACTTTAGCTTTAATATCTATGTACAATTATAAAAGTGATCAATCATGCTTTATTTAGTTTTTTTAAGCTAAAAGTCAAAAAAAATAAAAAAATGGTTATAACAACCTTATTTCTAAAGCAATATTTTGTAAGTTGTAGGAAAACAATATTGTTTGTACGAATATCTTTTCAGTTTTTATTATTTTGTCATTTCATTTTACAGCTAGTATTTGCATACAACTACATCAAAAAAAATTACAGATAATAATTCAACATTTAAATTTTTTGGCAATTTATATCCCATACCAAATTTATTTCATTTAAGTTTAAATGGTACTTCACCGTTTCATTATAAGTGTCACTTGACATTTTTTACCGGATATTAAGAATGTTTGTATAATACACTAATATATTTTTATTTAATGCATGACTAATTAAATGAAAATAATTTTAATATAAATCTATTGGTTATTCAACAGGTAAAAGATGAATTTAATGTACAATTACATTAGAATTGTAGAATGACACTTATTTTGAAACCAAAAAAATAAATGTAAAATGACACTTAATATGAAATAGAGAGAGTAAAAACAATTATTGAAATAATGAAATAAATCATTATCACATTATTTAATTCTAAATTTGGATGATCTAGTTTCTTTGAATTTTGTTTATTTTTCTGTAGAATTGATGGAGTGAACATTTCATTGCATTAAACGCCCAAATTGGTAAATAAAAAGTGTTGATTGAACTAAAACATTCCATATTATTTCATGCCCAATTATGTCGCCTCAAAGAATATAGTGAAGGCTAAAAACAACTTTCAAAAGATAGTGTTAACAGCGTAGTGTTAGTGATGATTGTGAATATGGATCAAGTTTCTGTTTAGGCGTGCTTTTAATGAACATTTGAGAAACAAATCATTCAAGTGTGGTGTAGCGTTCCTCAAGTGGATATTAACTAAAAAGACTAGTTCCAAAAAAAGAAAGAAAAAGAGACTAGTTCCAGACTTGTAATGCTCATGTGGATGAATAGAAGAACAAGATGATGACTCAAATTTGCATTCTTCAAAACTTGTTTTTATCTTAGTCCTAGAAATTAACACCTGTGGTGTGCAGCAATCATGTATGATAATTTGGTTTTCTTTATTAACCGGTGATCGGTTTTGTGTAAGATTATCTCAGGAAAAGTTGATTGAACTCCAAAGATAACTAATCTGTTGCATATATCATTACATACATATGACTTCCCCTGGAAACTTTTGGAAGTAGAAGAAACATTCAAAAGAGTTGTTTAAGGTAGAACTATTAGTCCAAGGCTCATGGAAGTTCAACTTGCTTAATGTTTCCATATGTCTCTGCTAAATTGGATGAACCTGCTGTGTTCAAGATTGACATTGTCGTCCATTTCTGTAAAATCATTTATAGCAATTTCAAGGTTAGATGTTGAAGAAGTTTCATATAAGCTTAAAGCATCACTACTTACTTTCTGGTCACGGTATGCCTCATCAACATTTTTTTGGCATTCAACCTTCGTTTCCTTCCAACGAGCCAATTAGTTCATCATAGTTGTTTGAGCCAAAGACACTGCTTCTAATGATATAACTCTTATTCTTCAGAACATGGCAAGAGAACCATTGATTACAATTTTTTTTCTAATTGTTCCTAATGTCAAGATTCGTTGCGAAGGTTCTCATGATAAAGTGAATAAACATATGAACTAGCCCAGTTGCTGATTTACCAGTTATCTCATGGAGTTGTGACAGAAAAAAAAAAAAAAAAAAACAGAAGATGGCTTGGCCAGATAAGTTGATACCTGATGTGCTGAGAAAGCTCGCTGCTGGAATGAGAAATTCAGAAACACTGACATTGTAATCAAGTATGTTAAACAATGTCCACAGACGCTATATCACACTTGAGGGAGGATTATGATTAATACAAGCATGTATAATAGACCACGTACCTTAAGCAGGTCACCTATCTCCGAATCATGGTTAACTGTAGCCCAACATCTGCATATATATGCTTCACTAGTTAGAATGTTTACCTTAACGAAATCATTAAAACATCCTTCTTCATTATTTCACTGTGCAACCCCATTTACTGCATGACCACCCCACAACAGCAAGGTTGGCCATACGGACCATCTTCTAAACTCCACTTCTCCAGTGCCTCAGGGAGAACTGTATGGTTTGTGTATGCCACAGTCCTATAAATATTATTAAACACTTTGCAGGTTCCAAAACTGCAGATTATGTTTAAGAAGAGACATAGTCACTTTAACAAGTACCTTCGTGTGATTTTTCCAAGCGTCCTCCCAGCTTAGTCCTTTCAAATCCATTAGAATCTCAGGAATGCACAAGGTTGGGTGAGTCTCATTCATTTCCAAGACTCTCCAAAGCATCAGCATAAGCGCCAGTAAGACCAAGGTTAGCAACTGCATTCCATAAGGCTCTTACCCTACAATGAGAGATTGTCCACACCACGTGGCGTGGAGCTTTTACGTGTCATTGTGTTATTGGATATGGGGAGAAGTGAAAGATCACGTTATTTTTACAGTGGGACTGGAGCTGATCGGAGATATTACTTGGAGAAAGCGACAAGACATGGTCAGTCCACTAGCAATGTGTCTTCATCGTTAGTTTAGGGACTTACTTTTGTTAATACTCAATAGTTTAGTGCTGTTTTGTTAAGCAAGCAAACAAATCTCACACACAGACTATATAATCCAAGAACGATACTGGTGGTATTATAAGGTTCCAATTGATACAGCTTATACGAACTAAAAGCATAATAGACTACACATGCTCAAGAACTATGCAAGAAACATTAACTTCTTACTGAGTTTCAAAGAATAACAACATAGATTACATTCCAGTTGATCTCCACAGGTAACTGAGGAAACGAGCACTCAAAAGATTTCGTGGAGAAGACAAAGAGACAGAAACATAATCAGCAAACCAAAGAAAAAACAAACTCTCACAGATCTTCCCAGAGGATGTTGAAACCTCAATCTAAACAGTTTCTACACAGAGAAAGTTACCTTATTTTGGGTTAAGAGAAGAGACTAAAATGCAGTTTTAGAATTATAAAAGCCATAACCAAATAACTCATCCCTTTGGAGGACTTCCATCTTTCAAGGTTCCATTTTCAGTGGCAATGGAGGAGAGAACATTAAACTTCCTCTTTGAACCTCCATCTCCCTCTTATGTTCATTACTTCTTGGGTTATTAGCAACTCTTGTGTCCCCTTCACTGCCATCTGAAGAAGAGACTTCATTTTCAGATTGAGTTTCTTCTTCTTCAAAGCCCTCGTTTTCCTTGGGCACATGTTTGATCTCCACAACTTCATTCCCACGCACTTTCTTGTCTCCATTTCCATCGTTTGATCCACTTGTTGAGTCATCTTCCTCGTTAATGCTTGACTCTGGCGTATCTCCATAAACCTTGTACACATTCCCATTCTCATCAAAGCTCACAGTTTTCCACCACCCGGTTTTTTCCCTCCACCTCCTTTCACCACAACCATGTTCCTACTTCTCAAACCATGCTTCCTTTCATCATCCCTGGATATCACAAGGGTTTCTTCCTCACCACTATCAACTGAATCATCCTCTTCACTCGACGCTACATCATGCTTATTCTCATACCCCTGATACACATTCTTCTTCTTGTCAAACACCATGGTCTTCCTGACCGGAGGCTTCACTGCATTGCCTTTCACAGTGGCCCCATTTTTAAACTTAGAGCCACCAGCGTTTCTCTTGTCAGTAGAATCCATTGGGAGTTCTTCACTACCATCAGTTGTGGAGTCCACCGACTCTTCTAGCTCCGCACTGCTATCTTCATCCTCATCACAAGTAACAAAGACTTTCCCCATTCTGTTTCTCAATTTCTCGACTGTTCTGTCTTCTGCACTCGTTTTTCCATACACCTGAAACACATTCCTGTTCTTGTCAAGTACCATGGTTTTCCTTACCGGAGGCTTCACTACTTTACCTTTCACAATAGCTCCAGTTCTAAACTTAGAGCTCTTATCAATAGAGACTTCTTCACTATCATCAGTCGTTGAGTCCATCTCTTCATCCCCATCACAAGTAACAAAGACTTTACCCACTCGGTTTCTCAACTTCTCCACTCTCCTCTCTTCTGCTACACCAAAACCCTGAGACTTTTTGCTGTGGCTACCCACATTCACTGCAGATTTACTAACGAACTCATCCCGTCTAACAACACAATCATCAACATACTGCAAAAACCTCACCAAATCACTACTCAAGGACCTCTTACTCTTCCATATCATTGGATCAACCCTACCCTAACAGAGAAGCAAACAATGCTAAATCAAACATCTTGAAAAAAAAACAAAACTTTATTCACAAAAAATACCTGAATCGAATCCAGTTGAAGGAGCAAGTCTGCAGCTTTCCGAGAAACAAACTTGTAAGGAAAAGTGGGTTTCCCAGAAACCGAAGACTTGAGAGACAAGAAGCTGGATTTGATCACTGCAAGCTCCTTGAGATGTCTGAAGGAGATGGATCTTCGGACAAGGCAAGAGCGGAAATGGGTTGGGATAACTCTCGCCGCGGAGTCTCTCAGAGTAGAGTATCGGTCACGGTCACGAGGTTGGTCGTAGAAAGGTGCGAACTTGTTGAGAGATGACTCGAGATGATCGATTTTGCGTAGGAGGCAAGAGAGGACAACATGGTCGTGTTCGGTTGTGACGTTCTTGTGGTTGCAGGAGCAGGTTTGGTTAGGAAAGTGTGTTTCTTGTTGGTGGGTTTGGAGGTAAGAAGCGAGGAGATGGAGAAGATTATCTGGTGGTGGTGGTGGTGGAGAAGGGTGGTGGTTGGAGTGGGTGAAGCAGGGAGGAGAGTCTCTGAATGTGCAGCAGCAGTGTGGAGACGTGGGGACTAGAGGGATTTGATTGTGGCGTTGTGAGCAGGGATGATGGTGGCGGGAGGCCATGGAGTTGACGGCGGAGTTTGCTAGATGGAAGGTGGGTTTGACTAAAAGCGATCCCGTGAACTGAGAAAGAAGACAAAGAAGATGGCTTGAAAACGACGCGCAGTTGTAATCATGTGTTATAATCCGGCACGCATTTTACTTTATTGACCGGTTGAACCAAACCGGAAGGGTTTTGCACGATATTACAAGTTGCTAAACATTCAGATTTTATATATAGATAAATACATTACGATCTCGATCAAATTTTTTTGTCACAACAATAATTCAAAAATAAAAAATAATCAGTTAATTCAGATCTTCAAATGGAATTTTTTCAATTTTTTGAATTTTTCATAATCCATGTTCGGATTTGATATAATACATATTAAGTATTTTTAGTTTCTAAATCATCACATATCATAAAATACCCTATAACAAAATACATGAAAACTTAAATTATCCATCCAAATTTAAAAGGACAATTTTCCCAAACGATTTTTTTAAAGTGTTTATCAAAATTTAATTCTTAAGAAAAAAATAAATGAAACAACTTTTTTATTTAAATTTTTTAATATTTTTTTTATTTTAAATCATATCTTCAAAACTTCAACTTATAACTTTAAATTCTTAATCAAATTAATTAATTTAATGAGTATATGTATATTTATATCATTTAATAAAAAAATGAAAAAATACTTTGTTATAATTTTTTTTAAAGTCTTCCTAGAATTTTTTTTCAATTCTAAATTATCCGAGATATTTTTATTCAAATAATGGAATTACCTAATATTTAATATGAAAAACATACGTTTTTACTTATATATTATTTGAAATTACTCGAAAAATCAAACACGAATCCACGACGCCGTGTGGAACGTTTAGAGTGTGAATCACCCTAAAGACGAACAGAGAGAGAAAAGGCGAGAGATTTTGAACACTGGGTAGAAGCAGAGACATCGATTTCTCTAACAACAATGGGTAAAGTTTCAGACTTTATCATCTCGCAGATGTTGTTTCTTTAGTTTTCATGATCTTTTTGATTGCAGATGAAGAAAGAGAAGGAGAGATAGAGAATAAGGAAGAAGAAGGAGAAGTGAAGGAAGGAGTAGCGTCAATAGCTTTACTCCCATGTGGTTCCATCTCTGGCCATTTCATTCAGATGCCTCTCTCCATCTGTTATGGTCTCCATGGCACTGGTAACATCTGTTTGGTCCTCAAGTTTATTAGATTAAAGACTTAATCTTGCACTAGTTACAGCTTTTTGATACTAGGATTGTTTGAACATGGTACACAATGTTGTGTGTCTGTTAGCTTATAAGCATAGAGAAGGAGTTAATGTTTTAACAATATACCTTGTGGTCTATCAAAAGAACTGGCTTGTGAGACTGAGTGCAGCCGTGGTGAGGATTATCGGTTGATGAAGCTCACCATCATAGACTACAGTGTATGAGTTCATCACTTTGATTCTGATCAAAATTTACTCTTGACAAAAACCACTGTATCCTGATTCTCTTCCTATGACATTTCATGGAAAAAAAGAGTAAGAAGGAACAAACAGTTGTAGTGGAATGCAAAGGCCACGATGCTGCTCGAATTAATGATGTTGAGCATGCTCATGGGTAAGTCTTCCTTGTCTAGCATCTGTTGTGCAGAACATATGAGTGGGAAGGTCATAAACTTCATGGCTTTTCATAGACAACATGCCAATGAGTTGAATATGTATCCTTTTTGTGTGAATCTTTTAGTTGGGAGGAAGATGTGATAGGATTAGTCGAAGAAAAGCATGGAAAAAGAAAGTATCCGTTTCGTTCGAGTGTGAGACATTGAAGGCTGATCAAGCAGCAGAGGACCATATCAGACAGTTTATGCCCAAACTAGCTGGACTTGATGCTGTTAGTACGTATAACCAACAGTTCTTGTCTCATCTCATTACATTATGGTTTCTTGCTTTGTTTGATCACCACAATCTGAGTGACTGCACTCGTTTTGTGATTCTTGCAGTTAACATTGGACCAATGAAGATCACTGGCCTTGATTTTGCTGCTGCAGTGGAAGAGGAACACCCAAACTAAGACCGCTTTAACTCTTTCCTTATGTTTCATATCGTAGAACACAATCATATATTGTTAGTGCAATGCAATCAAGGACCTAGTTTTATGAAAAAGGACTTACAACCTGTTTTCTAGAGTAACAAAATGTTCTTACTTCGGATTCACTCGCTTCTCAGTGTTTACATGGAGAGCGGTTACAGTATATTACTTCATAGGTCGATCCATAGATCAATGATTGGCCTATACCAGTGTTGGTTTTAATTACAACCAACAAAAACCTTTAACTACTAGCTAGCAATGGTAACATAAACGTGTTTTGTTTTTTTTTAAAATGATTTTGATTAATGTAGATAAGCCTTTGAGCTCAAGTTAGCTTAACTTTGTCTATACCAACTGTAGTATTAGAAGAAGCCTCGGTCTGGATAGCAGTCTCCACGAACTGGGTTGTGACTGTTTCCCATTTGGTGATTGGTCTGTTTAATCTCTGTTCTTTGTTCAGCTGTGACTGTCACAGACCCATCTCTCTTGCCTTAGTTTGCACTAATGATTTTACTGTGGATGGTTTCTAACTCTTGCAGAGCCTTCAAAACCTCTTGATGGGTAGTTCTCCATGAACTTCGTCACCTATAGACATACCACAAGAAGATAGACTTTTGACTTAGACCATAAGAGTTTCAAAGAGAGTGTTTATGTTACGTTACCTCTGATGACTTGCTTCCAATTTTTGGAATGACAAGACTTCTTTGGACGTCTCAGCCTCTAGTCCTGCCACTGTTGTGGCACTGCTCTGGCTCCCACCTGAGCTTGAACCGGTGGGCCTGTAGAACCAGATGGACTGCTCGTAGGACTTCCACTAGGACTACCTGAACCTGTAGTGTCTTTGAAAAATGCTCCACTACTGAAGCTAGAGCTTGTAGAACCTTCACTTGAAGAAGAAGAGTATGTAGCTGTGCCTCGTACCATTGTGTTTGTGATTCTAGCAATCACTGTCTCCCACTTCAGATTCCCTTCTGTGATCTCTTTGCTGTTAGCTTCATGGACTCTTTACTCTCTTCTTTCTTGCGGCCACCACAATCTTAGCCGCCACAGACTTCATCCACTTAAGTTTGAAGGGCTTCCTCTTCTTCTCCCTAATCTCCTCCCTTACCTATTATGCATGACGAAGTAAGTAAATAAAAATGGTTCATGAGAAGCAATTAAAGTCTCATTCCCTTTACCTTTCCAACAGCAAAAGAAGCTATGGACTGTAAGAGACTCCTAGCTTTGGCCTTCATGTCCTTATCATAATCTCTTTCGTCTTTTTACCTATTGGGAAAACATACTTGGCGTTTGCTCGGAGTTTATCAAAGAATGCTTTGAACTTGTTATCGTTCACTAACTCGTGGCTAGTGGGGCAGCCTCATGAATTAAAGTTGGACCAAAGTGAGCTAGAGCTTAAAGGTTGCCCAAAGATAGAAGATAATGAATGAATTAGAAAAGCAAAAGTTTTTGAAAAATCTTAAAGATTTTATTTCAATTGAAAATTGATTATTTTCTGGTGTTGAGGCCCCAAAGACTGCTAATAATCTCCAACCAGTC
The DNA here is from genome assembly GCA_905132765.1 of Moricandia arvensis. NCBI lineage: Eukaryota > Viridiplantae > Streptophyta > Magnoliopsida > Brassicales > Brassicaceae > Moricandia > Moricandia arvensis. The sequence continues at coordinate 22,329 of CAJHQP010005623.1, read as the reverse complement.
AGAGTTACTATGCTTCACTTCTGTAAATTCATTAACACCATGTTTGATTCTGGATACTAGATACATTGCTGTGTTATGATGTAGTAATCTAGGGTTGTGACATTCACATTACCTCTAATCTTTTTAGTTGAAAACAATAGATATGTAAGTTAGATCTTTAGCGAGAATGCAATGTTCTATACTCTTATGGTTTACCTACTCAAGATTAGTATTACAGTAAACAAACTAGGAGGTAAGAGTATATTTATACACAAATCTTATTGAGACAAATCTCAAGCATTCACATGGAAGATCCTCAAATATTACAATACTATTACCTTCCTACATAGATAAGAAAGACAATGATTCCAATATCATTATACCTACATGGAGGATGTACCAGTCTAAAAAGTAACATGTTGAAAGAAAAGTCGTCCGAATAAATTCATGTGACAATCTCCCTGACGAGCCAGTCAAGACAAGGATAAGCAAAGTAGAGGATGAGAAACGAGGGCAGAGCCAGCAAGAGAGTGACTAGAACGTACATAGCCAAAATGGCTGCACAGGTAGGTATTGCATAGAGTATTATCAGCAGGAACATGACAACCAATGGGAACTTCGCTGTCAACTGAACAAAGAAGACCAGAGACTTCCTCAGTGAAGTCTGTATGTTGTCCCTCTGAATGGGATGATCAGGTTGAGTACGATGATGACGATGGTGGAGACATGGTGTAGGCTCCCTTATATGATCATTGTTACCATCTGTTTGATCTCTGCTTGGAGAACTGCGTCTCTCGCCATTCATCCTCTCGACCATCCAAAGCACAAAGTAGTTCTTGTGAGGGAACCTGAGGGATCCTTTAAAGACAAGACGCAAGGACAATTTGTTGCACCAGGGGCATGAGATGAAGAGAGGGAGCTGAACCGGGTGTGTAGGTAGTTTCACAATAGCCCACTGAAGTCCCAAAATGCAGTTCTTGCACATCGTGTGGCCGCACCAGAGCACGTAAGGAATGTTTTCGACAATGTTGAATGATTCCCAGCAAATGGGACACTCCAGACCTCCTCTTTGCTGCCTACAGATGAAGCATCATCATCATCAGAACATTCAGCATGAGCATGGATTGGTCTTCTTGTTTCGAGTTTCGGTCCTGTGAGATAACTTGACGCTAGGTTCCACATTCTGGTATCAGGGATGGATAACATGAAAGCCAAAACAGATTCTACTAATGCCCAACTCCAACCTTCATGAAGCTCCTCTCATAGTGGAAGAAACAATACTGAAAGTGTGCATAAACAATACATAGAACTGAGTCAATCTGATAACGCAAACCCTATATAAAAAGATTCAATCTTTAAGCTCTCATAAACGTTAAGCACATTCAAAGTGTTAAGACTTTGTATTGGATCTCTCTAAAGCTCGATCCTGTCTTCATCTTTTGAGATAAATTTAAACTCTTTTCAGATTCAAACGTTCAATAGGCAAGAACCCAATACATCCGTGAATCCTAAAAATCAAAACCCACTAATCAGCTAAGCGTATAAATCGAACAAGGACTCGAAATCGCCTAGGTCAAAAGATAATTGAAAGAAGAGACAATAAAAACATCAATCAATGGCCTTTGATACAGATAAAGATCGTACCGATTCTCTCCGACGTGGTTCTGCGCAGCGAAAGTCTCGAGCTTTCTTTCTCTATCGCTCTCTCTGGAATTCGCAAGTGAACTTTTTGTTTAGAACGTTGAAGAAGAAGATGATGGAAACGACGCCGTTTTGAGTAATAATTAATTTTATATTTTGCCATATGAATTTTGATACACAATATTAGATCCTTTTGTCTGTGTGTAGTTTCTTATATATTCATTAGACTATAAAGTAAAATGCCAATCAACTTGGTAAAAAAATCATTTTATTAAATATGAAATATGACATAATAGACTTTTGTAACATGACACTATCATTTTCTAAGCTACAACGAATGGTCTTTCACTTATGTTTGGGTACATTTGGAACTATTTGACCACAGTTGTCCTTAAGAAGAGGTGGGAAGAACGGGTTCAATGGGAACATATGAGGCCAACAGTTAGCATCTATAGTCAAATACGCTTTGCAACATGCAATACCAACGTTTCCAAACTTGCCAGAGAAAACAGATTCAAAGAGTTGGAGTACACATCCATTGACGTTGAAGAGAGATGACCAACACTTCTCTATGTTGATAGGAAAAGAAGGTGGAGGTTTTGGTTGGTCGTGAGCTGCTCCAGGAGTGACCAAAACCGCAACACATAAAGCTGCAACTAGAAGACTAATGCTCTTGATGTTTGTTCCATCTCTCTGATTAAAACTAGTTGTATCTTTCTCTTTAGATTCTTGGATGGTTTGGTTATGACATGATGACAAGGTTATAATTTATAGGGTGAGAGACAGTAGTAACAACAAGTATACTTTAATCTATTGCAAAGACTATTAAGTTGGTCAAAAGTAACTTAATATGTACATTCATTCTCTATTAAGTTGTTCAGAAGTAACTCATGCTATGTAACATTGTCAACGTCTACGTTTTGGGTTTAGAACATGTTTTAAAAAAATGTTTCCTTATAACGATCGCTTAGGTGACGCCTAAACCAAAATTTGGAACGTTGGCTATTCCATTCTCTATTAAGTTGTTCAGAAGTAACTCATGCTAGGTTTAGGCGTTCAGTTTTTTTTTCTGGTTTTCGAGTTTTCAATTCTAAAAGATATAGAAACCAATCAGTTATTTATGCAATTTATTTGGTTATTTTTTTCGGTTCGGTATAGCTAACAACATTAGAAACCAGCTAATATTCGATAGAATTTTGTTCTAACTCGGTTCTGGTTTAGTTTTTGGTTTTTTGGTTAATTTTGGATAATTTATATCAAAATCAGATTTTTCAGTTTTTCATATTATATATCGGGTGATTCGAATATATTTAAATACTTCGAATCAAAATTATTTGGGTAATTCATATGATTTTAAATATTCGATAAAAATATTTAGGTATTTCAGTTTTTGGATATTACGGTTTATAAGTAATATTTTAAAAATAAATTATAATTTTAAAACTAAATATAATTAATATTTCATCTATATAAATTGTATTTTATATATTTAAGTACCTGTTCGGTTATCAATTCGGGTTTGTTTTTAGAGTTTGAGCAATATAGACCGCTCAATTATTTTGTGAACTTTGTTTTGGTTTCAGGTTCTGTTTCAGTTTTTATGCTCATGCCTAACTCATCCTATGTGTTTTTTTTATGCTCATGCCTAACTCATCCTATGTAACGCAAACATCTTCTTTTCTTGTCAACAGATATTTTTTGGGTTGGAACATGTTTTTACGAATAAAGATTATATAGACTAGTAAAGGAGAAAGTAGAAACACACTCATACTCATAAATTAGTGATGAATCATGAGTACATACATTGATAAAACATACTCTCTCTATTATAAAAGATCCATGTTTTAGAAAATTCTTTATTTATAAAAGTTACATTTTTTTTACATTTTAATGCTTTTTTATTAAATAATAGTGAAAAAAGTAAATTTCAAAAAAAATAGTTATGTTGACACAGTCCGAGCGACAACGTACTCAGGCAAAATACTCTCATCAGCCTTGAAGCAACAACTATCTTTTCCTCAGGTCATTCTTCTGAATATAAAGTTCCCATAGATGAAAATGATCTTACTTACAATTTAAAGAGATAACTTTTCAGGCCATTATGTGAGTTTTGAAATTAAATTATTATTAAATTGAGTATAATTGAGTTACCTATTAAATGCTTAACATAATTTCTGCATAAAATAATAATTTGTTTGTCTATGAAAAAATATTTTGGATTCAACTTATACATACAATTACGATTTAATGTTAATATCTAATATTATATATATAGATAATAATATTAAAAATTAATGTAGATAATTTATTCCTTTTGTTCAAAAAATAAACTGAGTTTAGGTATATTAAGAAAATTAAATTTATAATTGTTGGAGTGAGTGTTCTTATCGAGTAATGGGATGCAATGAATCAAATTAATTATTAGATATATTTTTAAGCCCAAAAAATCAAAAGATTTAAATGTCAATAATAAAAATTATAATTTTCTTTGTAAACAATAAGGACAATTTAGGTAAGATTGTGTTTTCATTAAGGCCATAAAACATAAATGATCATATTTTAATAGTATTGATTAGGCCATAAAGCAAAATGCCAATCAACTTGGTAAGGAATTCATTTTATTAGATATGAAATATGACATTAGTGGACTATTGAAACATGACTATCATTCTCTAGGCTACAAGAAATGGTTTTCATTAGTGTTTCTGTAAATTTGGAACAATATGAGCGCAATTGTCCTTAAGAAGAGGTGGGAAGAACGGGTTCAACGGGAACATATGAGGCCAACAGTTAACATCAATGGTAGAATACGCCTTGCAACAAGCGACTCCAACGTTTTCCAAACTTGCCAGAGAAACAGACTCAAAGAGTTGGAGTACACATCCATTGACGTTGAAGAGAGATGACAACACTTCTCTATGTTGATAGGGAAAGTAGGTGGAGGTTTTGGTTGGTCGTGAGCTGCTCCTGGAGTGACCAAAACAGCAACACATACAAGCTGCAACTAAGAAAAAGTAATGCTCTTGATGTTTGTTCCATCTCTCTGATTAAACTAGTTTGTACCTTTCTTCTTTTTCTCTTGAAGATTATTGATGGTTTGGCTATGACATGAAAACAAGGTTAGAATTTATAGGGTGAGAGACATTAGTAACAACAACAAGTATACTTAATTTAATTTATTGCAAAAACAGTTTAACTATTCATTATATATTAAGTCGCTTAGAAGTAACTCATGCTATTTAACATTTTCAACTGCTACGTTTTGTGTTGGAACATGTTTTCTAAAAATTTGTTTCGCTTATAACCGATTTGTCGCCTAAACCTATTTTTAGAACATTGGTACCATTCTCTGTTAATTTGTTCAGAAGTAACTCATGGTCTGTAACACAAACACCTTCTTCTTCTTTGTCAACAGCTATGTTTTGGGTTGGAAACATGTTTTATATAGATGACTAAAGGAGAAGGTAGAAACATACTTCTGTTTTTTGATCAAAAAAGTAGAAACATACTCATATTCATATATTAGTGATGAATCCTAATACATACATTGTTAAACACACACAATATAGTCATGAACTTACTGAAACAAACATTAGTTAAAACTCACTAGAGAAGCAGAGTTAGATGACAGAGCCAGTTTGAGGGCCAATAAGCCCAACAACCTCATCCCAAAGGACCATGACTTTGGTCACCCAAACCAAGCTCAACAACACTTGAGCTACAAGCAGCCACTGTCCACTTCCCTCTCAAAATCTCTGCTTTCAACTGCTCTTTCTCCCAACCACAACACCCATAAAAAAATCTTAGCTCACTTCTTCCCACCAGCTTCCTCCTCACCATCTCTGCAGCTAACCCCACACTCTCTCTCCTCCCGTAGTACAATCCTTTCATCACTTGTCTGAACACTCCGCTCTTCTCAACCTCGTTGTCCCCACCGTTTCTTGAACTCACCAGAAACAACCCTTCTTCCAAAGGTCCACCAAAGAAAAGTCTCTTGTCTGGAAACGTTCCCGCCTTGTCTAAGACAGTTGACTTGGTCTCCTTGATTGACATAAGCGATGGACGGTTCAGGATGACTCCTATAGGACCTGAGGGTCCAACAGAGAGGATGAGGACCACCGTCTTTTCGAAAAATATGGACTCCATCTAGCTTCTCTGTTGCAACAAGGAGACATCCTCTCTCTGGCTCGGTGATCTTGTGTGCCCATTTGTTCCCAAGTGTCTCCGGGTTAGACCAAGAGGAGGAGTCCTTCTCAAGAGGTTGCAGCTTGTTCCCAAGCTACAAGCCTTGCCCTGAACTCTTTCCACTCATCATCTGCTGTAGAGTTTTTGACACAATCCTTGTAGAGATCAGTATCATCCTCCAATGGCTTCCATGAATCCGAGAGAGAACCTACTCAAACAAAATACTCTTATAAGGCTGGAAACAGTTACAATCTTTGATATAAAGCTCCCATAGATGAAAATGATCTTACTTACATTTTAAATAGATCGGAGCACCAATCTTCCTGGTGAGAAACTGGTCAGAGTTTCTCTTGGGGCAAGTAAAGATTGTGGTTTTGATGAACGGGACAATCTCTTTAACCCCAGAGATTGATCTTGAGGTAACAAAACAAGTATCCATGTTACCCCACTTACCCTCTCTATCTCTGTTTCTGACTCAATAAATATAAGATAGATATACTTTAACGTCAAGGTGTAGGTGTATTTAAAGATATGCATGTGCATTTATGCCTTTGAATATTAGATAAGAGACAAATCTTTGTATCAACTTTTTTGGATGGTGTGTAGACATGATCTGTATGCCTAGTGGCCATTTATATCTTGTCTTTACAGTTACCTACCAACTCATGTGTCAGAAGCAAAAGAGACATACATTTACTATAGCCACCAACTAAATACAATATTTTAGATTTATGCACATAACTAATAGCAAAATAAGTTAATTGAAAACTGAAAACGATATTTATTTTGTAACGAAATTTTTTTTACTATGATACTTAATATGAAAAGTGGGAGAAAGATTACTAAACTCCGTCTTCAATCTCTCAGCCTCTCTATCTGATTATTCATTCATTTAGGTATTATCAGTACAAAATGATTCATGCATTAAAGGTTGGACATAAGAAATGAAATACAATAGTCTAATGAGTCTTTTGACCTTGTTTTATGTATATTTAAAGTCCATTTACAACCACATAAAACTATAGCGGATAAATTTGAAAACAGAAAAATCAAAGGTGGTCCTCTTTCTCAACCATTTTAACTACTATTTTGAGTTGAAAATCATTTCAAAAAGGAAATTAACATCAACTCAAAATCATTTAGACATTTAGTTCTGTGATAAAATAAACCCCACGAGTTTTGTACTATTTTGACTATATAATCATCAATCTAACAACTAGTTAGATCGTCCAAAAGTAAATAGTACATATCACCAGCCTATACGTCATCGTTCTGACGTCCATTTTACGTGAAACCATGAGTGTAATTGTCATTAGCCTTATACAATTCAAAGCTCTAAGCAGCAGCCAGCACGTAACCATAAGTTTTGTTTAATCTTATTTTCACAACGTTACAAAGGATCAACTACTTCGTGACGTCTATATGTGACATCATTACAAAACTAATCACCATTGTCATTAGCCTTTCAAGTTCTACGTATCACCTAACCATAAGTTTTGTTTAACGTTTTTTCATGAAGTTATTATTATTAATTACTAATACTCACAGTGAGATTCCATGAGAGTTTGTACTTCTATTGTTTGGTCCTTTCTAGTTATAGCCATCTTCCTGGTTGATCACAAGAACCTGTTGTTGGACCAAGAATCAGAAACTCCATCTCTGGAGTAAGTATTCCAAGATTCAAATCCATCTTAAGATTAGTTAATTATGTTTGTATATACTTATTTACATAACTCAAAACTCGTTCAGTTTTGTGAACTACAAGGATTAACGAGCGTGACGAACGTTTGCTCATTATCACTGATCTATATGGGGAATCAGGCTAGTTTTGACACAAATCCAAAATGAACGGGACTCTAACTTCAACTGAGGCCCATTCAGAATCTAATTAATTACTTTTCAGGAGATGCCAATGTGAGTCCATTGAATAATTGTACTATTATCAGATTATGTGGGCATTCAATAGAGACTTGTGGCTTAAATAAAAAACTTGTATGTACTAAAATAACTGATTATATCCAATTCATATGTATACAAAATAGAAGATTTTAGTTCTTAAGTTTGCATTAAACAAGTAATTGAGGATTTAATATTTTAAATTTACAATTTTCCTTGAAGAAAATTACTAACATTATTAAAAGTTCACAATGAAATTTTTATTTTAAAACAGTTCAAAAATACAAATGATCATAAAATCTTATGAATACGAAGTTTTATTTAATTGATTACCATATTAAAAAGTATACTATATAATATAGTTTAAATTTTATTATATAACATAGAAAGTATGTAATTATGATTGTTTTTATTTATTTATCATAAAAGACTGTAAATAAAATAGTGAATATTTATTTGTGTGTTCATGCCAATTTAATTATATGTAAAACTTATTAGGGTAATTATCTCAAATAGCACTTTTTTAAGTTTCTGTCATAAAATAGTTTTTTTTTAAATGATCGAAATAGTCATTTATTTTTAAAAAAATAATATTTATTTATGTTTTAAAATTATAAAACTCACCTCCAAAACTCCACCTATAACTCTAAATTCTAAATCTAGATTAGTTAACCTAGTAAATATAATTGTATATTTATATCATTTAATAAAATTTATGTTAAGTATTTCTTTAGTTATTCAATTTTAAATTAGGGAAATATCTCAAATAAACATTTTTGAAGTTTTGTCACAAAAATAAATCTTAGAAAAAAAGACCAAAATATATTTTTTTTCTTTTGAAAATTTCAATATTTTTCATTTTAAACCTCACCTCCAACCCATAAATTTAGATTAGTTAACCCAAGTGGTATAAATATATATTTACACTCTTTAATTTTTGATCATTTTTTCCTTAAATGTTATTTTGAAGACAAAAAACTTTTTAGTTCTATTTTGTTCATTATCTTTTTAAATGATTCAATATATATTTATTATTTAATAATATGTATAAATGCAAAAATAAATGATAGTGTACACAAAAAAAGTTAAAACACTTTTGATGTGGGTGGCTTCTGTGGGCTAAAGTAAAGACGTTAACGCAGTGAGAGAACCCTACCTTTCGCCATCTTCTCCTCTTCACCATGCGTGTCTCTCTCCATTACCAACCACACCTACCCATTAAACTCTTTTAAACATCTCTCATTCCTCTGCACATGATCCTCTGTTTCTGTCTCTTTCTCTGATTTTTGATACTCTGTTTTTCATCAATGGAGGCGTCATTGTTAACGATGAGATCATCTTCTTGTTCCCCTGCTACTGGGTTCCTCCACCATCGACGCGAGCTATCTACCTCCAGACCCATTGACAAACCTTCCTTCTCTGTTCGCTGTTCTCTTCCTCCCTCGAAGCCTCAACGCTCCAGAACCTCCTCTGTTCATGCCGTTATGACACTCGCTGGGTATGAATCAAACCCATTGCTCGACTTAGCTTAAAGTAGAAACCTTTATGTAGTTTGAGCCTTCGTTGTTATCGATACAGATCGTTGACAGGGAAGAAACGAGTGGATGAAAGCGAGAGCTTGACTCTAGAAGGTATCAGAGACTCTTTGATCCGACAAGAGGACAGCATTATATTTGGTCTGTTGGAGAGAGCAAAGTACTGTTACAACGCTGATACTTATGATCCTACTGCTTTTGACATGGAGGGATTCAACGGTTCTTTGGTTGAGTACATGGTCAAAGGCACTGAGAAGCTTCACGCTAAGGTAACATAACACAATCCCTGATATGGAACCTCACACAAGAAACAAAGATTGAAGCTTGGTTCTTGTTATGGTAATGATTATTAGGTAGGTAGGTACAAGAGCCCTGATGAACATCCTTTCTTCCCAGACGATTTGCCAGAGCCTATGTTACCTCCTCTTCAGTACCCCAAAGGTGGCTTATATGATGTTTTTGTTTGGATGACATGTAAAAGAGACTGTGTTTTAGCAAAGAAACTGAAACAAAACTTGTTTTGAGTTTTGCTTTCTTATCAAATAGGTTTTGCATTGTGCTGCTGATTCGATAAACATAAACAACAAGATATGGAACATGTACTTCAGAGACCTTGTGCCAAGACTAGTGAAGAAAGGAGATGATGGTAACTACGGATCAACAGCTGTCTGTGACGCCATCTGCCTTCAGGTTTGCTTCTGCATTTTAAAGAATGGTCTCTTCTCTTTATAGCTCTATTGTATCTAACTACTCATGTACGTGGCAGTCTCTTTCAAAGAGGATCCATTACGGTAAGTTTGTTGCCGAGGCCAAGTTCCAAGCCTCACCTGAGGCATATGAGTCCGCCATCAAAGCACAAGTACTTGTCAAATTTCTCACAAACCTGAATAAGAAACCATTCAAAGTGTTTGTGGTGTCTTGTATCACCTTTAAATTTGCAATGTGGTGCAGGATAAGGATGCGTTGATGGTATGCTGACGTTCCTGAGTGTGGAGGAGGTGATAAAGAAGAGAGTTGAGATGAAAACTAGAACGTACGGGCAAAAAGTGAAAGTGGCAGAAGAAGAGGTAAGTGAATCTCAAGTTTACAAAATCAGTCCCATCTTGGTGGGGCATTTGTACGGAGATTGGATCATGCCCTTGACAAAAGAAGTTCAAGTGGAGTACTTGCTTAGAAGACTAGACTGAGAAAGAAATGGCTTGGTAGTAAACTAGCAATGTTTTTTCTTGGAATGTTTCTTTTTTTGGGTTAAAAAAGTTTTTTCTTGGAATGTTCTTTGGTTTAACTGTACAAAGAAGATTGCCAGTGGTTTTCAAGGCTATTTGATAAACAATGTGGTTTATGTACATACATACTTTCAGTTGTGATATTAAGGCCATGATATCTGAAGCCAATACTATTGCTCTTCTTGAAAAGAATGACAAAGTTTAACTAGTCCAGGCACACAATATTCAATAAAACAAATTTGAAACTTTCCCTTATATATTGGATGAGATGTGTTGTAACCTTACACATTCTACTTAGTTACTAGACAAAAGTGTGAGTTTCTTCTATAGACTAGTGAAGCTTCTTGGGTTGTTCTCATTTATTCCTTTTAAGTTTGGTTCAAGTGTATGTAAATCCAACAACACTCTAAGACCACTCTACTCTGAGAAAGTAGTGTTCACTAAGTGTGGAGTATATTATTTGACAGCTTTTCAGCACAAGAAAACTAACGGCCAACAGGTAAAACGAGCAAGCAAGAAACAAAAGGTCTCGTTCTACCAGTGTATAAACTGAACCAAGTTTGAAAAAACAATACATTCTAAATGTTTTGAAAGATAGAAAAAAAATAGATCATTTGAAAATTTATTCTGAGCTAGCTGATATAGAAAAAAACATTTATAACAATCTACAACTTTTTTTGTTTGTTTTCTGGAAGACTTAAATATGAGCAAACGAGAATATTCTTTAAATGAAAACCAGCAAAACAGAAACTCGAGCGAGTGATAATGAAACACAAGATCTACTTAGAAACAAAATATTGTAAATGTAGGGCAAGAACAAGTCTCTGCTTCAACAGCCTAAGGATAAGGAAACAGCAAAGCAGAGAGACACAAGAGCCCCTCTTATATGATATGCGCCTACGCACCGCTTAGGGTACGCCACTTTCTATTTCCCTCATAAACCATTCTCGTGGGTATACCACGCCACCCCTCACTAACGAGGGAAGCGCTCGGCCTCAGGCGCTCTCTTTTTTTTCTTCTAGGGCTTCCTTCTCCCCCCTTTATATACACCCCCTTCTCTTTTTGTCCTTCTTCCTTTTTTACCCTTATTAATTTTCTTTCTTCCCAAATTGACCCCATGAAAACTTTATTTTATTCTTCATAAACATCTTCTAGTTTGCCATGTGAACATCTTTTTATTATGGTTTAGCTATGTTACAATCTTATGGTAATGTTATACACATAATTTCAATTTTTGTCATCCTGCAAGTAAGCTCTTCTTAGGGGATGTATTCAATCTAAATTTGAAGTGATTTGATTTTTAACGAGATTGTAAATAATTTCAATAAATTGAAGAGTTTAATTGATTTTTGACAAACCTTCCTAAAGTATCACTAGAACCAATGTTCAAGAAATCGCTAGGCGGTAACTAAACGTTTTATAGAGGACTAGTTGACTAGGCGTTAACGAATTATTAATTTATTATATATATATGAATGACATTTATATGAAATATTTTAATTTTTAAATAGAAATACAAAATTATTGTGATAAATTATCAAAATTAGATATGTTAAAATAAAAGAAATTAGTAAATTTGTGAATATATTACTAACATTATTGCTTAAATTACATATTTAGACTAATTTAGATCGATTTTAACTAATTCTCAATAATTAAATCGACTTGAATCGTATTAAATCGTATAATCGGATTTTAGGAAAAATCGTTTTAGATATGACCGAGTTGCCGCCTAGGCGGGGGCCTAGCGCCGCCTAGACCAATTTTTAGAACTTTGCCTAGAACTATGAGATTTTAGTTTAATTCTTGATCTAAGAAACTCTTCCCAAACACTGTAAAATCAGTTAAAATTTTAAAATTTCGCAATATAAAATATTTTTCAATAACAGTAGATTTCAAAGTAATTCATGAAATGTCAAGTTTAATAACAATAAATTTTTAAATGAGTTTTTGAAATTCATGTTTGAATAATAGTGAATTTTCTTTTTTATACAAATCACCTAAAATTCTCACTTAATTTTAAAGTAACGTAGGAAAAATAAGACACGAGCACACAATATCATTGATTGGTCTTTTCAACACAAAAACAAAATAAGGGTTCATCATGTGATTTAATAGAAGCTAAGGGGACTAATCTACAAAACTTCAAACAGAATCATAAAGCAGCTCATTAAAAACAAAAGAGTTGAGGCACAAAACGCGTCGTCTCGATAGAGACGAAGAAGAGATGCCAGCAAATCCTCTCGTAAAAGTAGATCCGGATCATCTTATATCTTCCCGACGACGGAATATTCGAACTCCGGTGAGTTTTCTATTCTTCGTATCTCTGTATCAGTTTTGATTCGTTCAATTTTGGTGCGATTGATTTTGAATTGGTTGATTTTGCGTATTCTAGATCTGCTTTACGTGATCTCAATCTGGCTTAGTTAGAATGGCGTCTAGGAGAAATGTACGGTATGCTCAGCTTGCAGGGGATGAAGACGATGCAAACGGTGGTGGGAGGAGTGATTACGATCCTCGCTTCGATTATACACCGAAGGCATTTGATAGAGTACCATGGAAATCGATAGGGTTAGCTATGTTTCTTCTGTTACTTGGTTGTTTGCTTCTTCTTTTGACGGTTTTCATCTTCACCGGTCACATGGAAGGAGATAGCTCTCAGGGTTACGCGCTTCTCGTCCTTGGGATTCTACCTTCCTCCCTGGTAAGACTTATAGGATTCTTGCAATGCTGTTTTGATTAAAAGTCCTTAGTGGAGTCTGTTGTGTTCTTTGTCTGTTGATGCTATGTTTTCTTTAGCCATTTATGCTTCTGAGATCCTTTAGTTTTATGGAAAGAGCAGCGAACGTCGTGTTGCTGTTTTGTTTTCAGTGCATGATTCTTGATTTGAAAGCAGTTGTTTGAGTGACTTGGATCAAGTAGACACTGCTGAAAATTAATGCAGCTTGGGCTCTTTTGTCTGTTCGGATTTGAAAAACCTTTGTGGATTACTTTGTTTTGCTTGGGAGATTGAGTGAGTTTGGATCATGTTAGTAGACACAGCTTGTGTTCTTTGTCTCCTCTCTGTTTGTTCTATGCTATATGATTCATTAAACTGTGGATTTCATTTTGACAATTGGTGTTGGCTATCTTCAGGGTTCTATGAGACACGGATTGCTTACTATTCATGGAGAGGAGCGGAAGGGTACCGTTTCGCAGCCATTCCCTCCTACTGAATTTCAAGTATAGCTGGGATGTTACTCGTATATCTGTGCATAAACCCTTTTTTGTTTCAGAGGAAGAATCTTAAAATAATAGACTTGAGGTGTATTATGAATCACTCCAAAAGGCTTGGATTATAGATAGAGATACTACATAGATTGTTATGCTCTATTATTGATGTAATCTGTGGTTCTGATTGAACCTCGTTTGTTGTTGTATCCATCTTTAGGTGAAGTGAACTTCATAACAATGACATGTGGGGAATAAAAAGCATATCTAACCCCACCGATATACTTTAGAAAATAGATGAACTCTAAACATCAGTGTATTTCTTCTAAAAATAACAGAATGCTACTTTCTATCATAGATATACATAAATAAAAACTATATATTCTTTAAAGATCGATCAACACATAAGTTTGTTTTGAAATTTTGGTTTAGTATTGATACAAGATACTCCCTCCGTTTTATTATAAGTGTCACTTTAAGTTTTGCACACGGATTAAGAAAACAATTAATTTTTACATATTTTTTATATAAAAACACAATTACCTATACACCTAACCATATTTCAACCAATAGAAAAATAAACTGCAGCATAAATTAATAAATTTTACATTGAAAGTCGAAAACAACACTTATTTGTAACAAAAAACTTCTCTAAAACGACACTTAATATGAAACTGAGGGAGTATAAACATAGAAGCATCGTAGTGTTACAAACAAAAAACAAAAAGCATTGTAAATATAAAATAAAATAAAAATTCATAAAAACAGGCCATGTTTCTTAGGTCAAAACAGTGTATTTAATAGTAACTGACTGACATATAGTAATCGAGGGGAGGGATTTTGGTATACATGGTTTGATTCGTTGGTCACTACATCATCAAAGAGGAGTCAAAAGGAAGTGACTCAGCTCTGCGTCACCGAGGAAGTTACAGAATCTGAGTTCCCACCATTCTCCGATTACACCGTAACACTTCACCTTTCATCTCTCTCTCTCTTTTATATATCGATTCTCTGTGTAGATTTCTTGCTTCACTCTTTGTTGAACAACCACGATCGTAGATTCGATGATCTTCTCATAAACAACGGGGTAAATGTTTGTAAACTCGATCAATTTCCTCTGCTTAAACCTAGTTGTTGAGTGTGTTGACAGTTAGATTCTTCGAGAGAAAGAACAAAAAAATGTTATAGAATTTGCGATTGTTATGGTGGTTTAATATTTACAGTTTAGGTTGATTTTGAGCAAGTTTTCATTGTTGTTTTACAGAAGGGAAATGGATCATTCATCAAATAGATTTGGTGGCAACGGAGTTGAATCTGTTTTAGCAAACTACAAGCTTGGTAAAACCCTTGGAATCGGATCTTTTGGGAAAGTTAAAATAGCTGAGCACGTTGTCACTGGCCACAAGGTTGCTATCAAGATCCTCAATCGCCGTAAGATCAAGAACATGGAGATGGAAGAGAAAGGTAACACACACATTCCACTCTTAGCTTGAGTGCTTTTGTGACAACCCGTCCCGCGTACCCAGGCCCACAGCCTTGCAGGGCACCGATCCTAACCCTCACCTATGAACCCCTCACGGATTCACTAGATAGGTTATTGGTACGCTTGGCGTTCTTCGAACCTAAAACTTCACCCTTTAACAACCCTTCCACAAGACTACAGTGTCACCAATTAATCTGTAGTCTTGTGGAAGGGTTGTTAAAGGGTGCGGTTTTAGGTTCGAGGAACGCCAAACAATAACCTAGTGAGTCAGTGAAAGCTCACAGGCGAAAGGTTAGAGTCGGTGTTCTGCAGAGCCGGTCTGGTTCCTACATGGCGGGTTGTTACAGCTTTCTTGACTCTGATGATTGAATAGTTCATTTCTTCTTCCTTATAGTGAGGAGGGAGATTAAAATTCTTAGACTGTTTATGCATCATCATATCATTCGGCAATATGAAGTTATAGAGACCCCTAGTGACATTTACGTTGTTATGGAGTATGTCAAATCCGGAGAGCTCTTTGATTATATTGTTGAGAAAGGCAAGTTACAAGAGGATGAGGCTCGTAACTTTTTCCAGCAGGTTTATTTTTTAATCTCTTACCCACAACCACTGTCCTTGTAGCAATGTAGCTCTTTCTCTGAGTTTGAATGTTGTTACTGTTTGATTTAGATAATATCCGGTGTGGAGTATTGCCATCGCAATATGGTTGTCCATAGAGACCTGAAGCCTGAGAATTTGTTGTTGGATTCGAGGTGTAATATTAAGATTGCAGATTTTGGAGTGACAGTAATGTCTTGCGGATGGGCATTTCTAAAGACGAGCTGTGAAGCCCCAACTACGCTGCTCCGCGAGGTATTCTGTTTAGTAAAGTATGAGTAATCTTATTTACTTATGTCTCGTTTCTCCTTCCATTGGATTATGAGTATCTATGCTATATCATACGTGTTGTAGGTTAATATCAGGAAAATATTATCGCTGGACTGAAGTAGGATCGTATGGAGTTGCGAGTGATATTGTATGCTCTACTATGTGCGTACTCTTCATTGATGATGAAAACATTCCCAACCTTTTCAAGAAGATTAAGGTACTCTACAAGCTGCTTTGATTCAGCTCAATGACTCTCGATATTCATCATAACTCTCTCTGTTAATTCTCTCTAGGGTGGTATTTACACTCTTCCAAGTCATTTATCACTTGATGCTAGAGACCTGATCCCAAAGATGCTTACAGTGAACCAGTGTGAACGAATCACCATTCCTGAGATTCGTCAACACCGTTGGTTCCAGACTCGTCTTCCTCGTTATCTTGCTGTTCCTCCACCAGATACAGCAGAGCAGGCCAAAAAGGTTTGTTCAGAACCATTTGGACAGCAAAACATTCACTTGCCGGTGATAGTAACAGCTCTTGTATATGTGCAGCATTTAACGAGGAGATAGTCAAAAGTGTTTAACCTGGGATTTGACAGAAACAAGTTATGGAATCCTTCGCAAACAGGATAACCAAACGATTGTATGTAATTTCTTGTCTTTAATGCTTTTAATCCCTAACTATGACTGTAGATAATATAACCTTGAATGCCAGGTCTGCTCAGGCTGACCTGTGACAGAATTACCTGAGTGGACCAACCGGTCTCCGGTGTGCCAGAGTGGCTGTAGCGGAAGCGCAGGTCAGCGCAGCACGACAGTATGGATGGAGCGGTTCGCCAGTACGAGTAGCCGTCACATAGTGCCTTGTGGACCAGGCCAGTGATAGCTGGTGGACGAGCCCCTGACAAACGCGCAGTCGACCTGGGGGGAGCGACTAACATGGTCACCTCGTGCAAGTACATGAACTCGGGGAGGACCCAGCGCGTGCCAACGACCCGGAGCTGCGCACCAGCCGGACCGAGCCGCCTGCGTCGCCGGTCAGGCCACGAGGGGCCCGTGCCACAGAGGCGATTCAGTGACGGCCGGGGGAGGAAGATCAACCAGAGCGCCCAAGGGACGCAGAAATGCGGGCGCTAGGACTGTCAGGTTTCGGGCAGATGGGGCGGGAAGCGTCGCTGCCGCACCCCTAAACCCCCTGGCGGAATCCCGACAAGACCCAGCGCAAGAGAGCGCAGTGGCGATGCCAGGATAGAGAGGACAAGGAGGCCGAACCTAAAGCCTGGCCGCTGCTGTGGGGGTGGATGGTGCAAGTCGTATAACGGTGTGGTGGAGGTGGCAGACCAGCTCCCAGGCGAGTCCTGGCAGGCCTCTAAATCAGAATCGGAAGTGGAAGCCCAAGCCCAGGAAAACCCAAGAGAAGAAGATGGGCACTTACACATGACCACCCATGCATCCCGATGTGCAGCCCGCGGCCCAAATAGTCCAGACACGAGACAATAATCAGCTCCACGTGCAGAAGAAACCCAGATCATGCGATCACCTGCCATACCCGCCACGTCACTCTCCACAATAATATAGCGCACTTCACTATGGATGATGCATTGAGGGGTTATGTGCTTCGGGACTGTACCTTGGAAAGAGAAAAGCGCTTGAGAGCCCAAATTACTTATCTTTTCGATCTCTAGTGAGCAGTGAATTCTCTGGAAATGACTCCACGTCATCGGGAGTTCGCGGTAGGATGCAATAAGGTAAAATATGATCTAATGTTCTCAGTGATGTCAAAGTCGGTCTGAGATCTGAGCCCACTAAGAGCGCACGTCCCACTAGTAAGATTCAGTGGTACTGGGGGGCCAGGGTTGATTATACCAATTGTGTCGACGTGGGGAGGAGGCGGGCACGGCACCCGGCAGACTACCAACAGCGGTATAGGTATTACTACAGGTTCTAACGTTAGATCTAATAAAACTCTGTGGCAGGAAGGAGCAGGCTAAGTCTCAACGATTGACGTACTTAGATTATGTGAACTTAAGCCATCTGGTTCGTCTACTAGCTGGTCCCTCGCTGCCTCAACGTGCCCACAGGTGAGTGAACCAGGATGTGCGAGGCGTGTGGTGGGCTGATAATAGTACGGTATCGGTTGTATGACGTAAACTTGTGGACCACGGGGTGGCAGTGAGTCTAAAATAATTACCATTGGTCTTCTTGTAGGGTCTCTCTCTTGCCTGTGCTTGGCCTCGATCGGGTCTAAACAGCTATACACAAGCGTCGATTTGTCGTGATGTTGCTTAGATTGAGTAGACCGTTATGATCAACACTAAATAATTTAGTAACTAAGAGGTTAGAGACATAGAGCTGCTGGTATACAGTGTTTCAATACCGTCATTTTACTCAGTCCATCATTTTCTCTTTTCTTTTTTGTGTATTTCAAATTTGATTAGTAGTACATATCTTATGTCCTTCATCGTCTATTATCTACAAATCATACCAAAAACTCAACTAGATAAGACTTCTAGCCGTGATCGTTTATAGATCACATCATCACCTGATTAGTTAATAGGCAGCTTTCCCTGCTATATTTTCTTACGAAGTCTCTATTTCAAGAATTATCAGCCACTCCCTAGAACTATGAGGTATGTGCCCAGCAGAGAAGAGGGTTATGACACATAAGAGCATCATGCACTGACAGGGTTGTCACCCCGGTATTGAGGGGTGGAGTTGAGGGTTACTATGGAGCGAAGGCAATCAAAATAAGACTAGATAGTGGGGTGCGTGATTACCTTGCCCGGGCCGGTTTACCTTATATACCTGATTCCACGGCTAAACTTACTGCTAATAGAGTAACCAACGTATGTTTCCACTGATGGTTTTTAACAGGAAATCTGATCACGTGTCCACTTCTGTATCTGATTTAATTTGTTCTTGGTTGTTTTTATTGGTTGTAAGCAGAGGCGTCACAAACTCGAAACTAACCCACAAGCGCCCCGATTTTGTTTTAATAAGACAAAATCTTATCATAAGTAATAATCTTAGCATATCTATAATTCTTAGTTATCATCTTTTTATGTTTCAGAGAGTGATTCTTCTAACTGTCGGAGATGAATATTTTTAAAAAAAAATAGCCTAACTATAGTCTTACAATTTCTTTTATCATAAAAAATAGCCTTTTCCAAAAGACAAAACATGATCAAAATAAACTTTATAAAAGATTACAATAATACATTTATACCTTTGGTTAACCCCAATCTAGAGTTATGGGGTGGGATTTAGGAGGTGAGCGTTAAAATTACAGAGGAAATATATATAAAATTCCAAAATAAAAATCGTATTTCGATTTTGTTCTATTCCTGTGACGGAAAACTAAAATGACGCATTTGAGTAATTCTATTTCATAAAGTAACTATATTATAAAAACATAAATCCATACCGTTTTCACGTTTTAACTTTACCAAAAATTATTTAAATGGATCATTAATAATATTCTATAATTGTATATTAGTCAGTTTTGTGCTTTTGTGAGCAACTGTCAATTCAGTTGACCATGATATAATAGATTGTATATATACTCTCTAATCAACTAAAATATTTTCATTAATAAAACTACATTAATTTTGATTTTTTTATTTCATCTAGTTGGTGTCTGTCTTAGATATGTAAATCTCTTTTGAGTCAATTATGTATAACTTAATATATTGTGGTTCGACAGAATAAAGTAAACTGAAGTTTTTGAGAAAATACAAAAAAACTAACTCGTAACAATTGGTTTAAAAATTAATTTTCAATTTATTAATAAGTTTTTAGACTGATATTGTAATTGATATGTGATAAAACATACTTAAATCTTGCTTATTGTTATAAAATATATGGTTTAGGTTGATTGCAGCATGTCGTTTGATATTATTGATATTAAATGGGACTTCAGTGTCCGACGTTAAATAAGTTTACCCTGTGGATACTATTGTTACATATATGAGTATCTTTTCAAATTCAAACGGCAAAAGGTTCAATATTATCTTTTTATATTAATCTAAGCGCAAACAAATTAGACCATATTGTTTGCCTTTAAAACGTATCTGTGTCGCTTAAGATTCATGAATTTAAATAATTATATCATGTTGCCTTAAAATTATTAGAAAACTAACAAGTCATGAATCAATAGGAAACTTAACTATATTTACTATAATTAAAAATACTAAAATATCATTTAAGATCTATTTTTATGTATTTTAGATATTATAAATGCGTCCATAGACCTTCTTTAAAGCACCAATTATCAATAATCAGATAACCTTCTTACTATCTTATGGTAGGTAAAAAAAGAACTAATTTTTAAAAAAAATTGTAAAATAGATAGTGGCTATGCCTATTAAAGGGGAAACGGGGATTTAATAGCGCAAGCCAGAGACCTATTGTCAGCAGACAAGTCAAGCACTTCCAGAAAATACCCCTACCGCTTTCTACCAGAACATATAGCTTCACTAATATTGAGCAGACGGATGCGGTTTAAGTCGTCTGGCTTGATTAGACGACTTAGTATGGTAAAGTATCACTAACAGGTATTTGTTTAACTTAAATGAGCACGATATACTTATAAGATCGATCCAGATTTGTTTTTAAGTAAAAATAAAGATCTAGACGATTACCAGTAAGGTCGCTCAGGATAAATGGGTTTAGTTTGATCTTTGATGATTGTGTCGATGATTTGACTTGTCTGGGCGATGATCTTACCAGTAGTCGTCTGCTGGGAAATGAAATTTCAATATTTTTTTAGGCTTAGATAACTGTGATTGTAGTCTCTCGATTTGTTTGTGATATCGGTAGATAATTTAGATATGTTACTTTTCCCAGTATCTAGATAGTTAGTCTAGGAGATGTTTTGAAAGTGTACAAGACGATGATATGCGCAAAGTCTTTTGTCCAGATCTCCGGAAATCTGGAGCTTTGCTATCTGGATGAATTACTTGAGGTTTTGTCTGGCGTTCGGATAAGGTCGTCTCGGAAAGTATATATTTAAGTTTTATTTTACAATTGCAAAAGTATCTGGAAGAACTCTATACGGTAAGTGTCTGCCTTTTCATTAAAATATTTGATTTTGTTTTTCAGGCACAATTACTGGTTTTAGGAAAAAATTAATTTATTCTGAACGATATGGTCAAATTGCTAAATAATGTTATCATAGACGAAGTCTTCCGGTAAGTGCGTCGTAGGTATTCTCTTAGAATTTTTATTAACAACCTCAAGCTGGAGACTTAAAAGTAAGTCGTTCTCCGTTTGCTAGAAAGATATCCGTAAGTTTTTACAGCTAGCTAACGACTTAGGGTAAGTATTCCTACGACTCTGGATTATTGTTTAAGTATTTTTATAATAGTGTAAGTGATTCTTCGTCTAAGTCAACATGTTTCTCAACATCACTTCATAACGAGTAAACCACGAAAATAGTATTTTAATGGGCATAATACCAAACATAAAAAAATTTGGATCAGAAGCTTGAGTTTTTTTGAAAATTATGAGATATGGAGAAAAGTTGAATTTAAATACTAGGGTTTTCGTTCATACGAATTAGGAAAGGTAGTTTTTCCGAATCAATTTTAGGTGTCATTAAGGTTCAAATTGTGATTATCGAATGGTGGTTGGGGGGTTAGTGATGGAATGGCAAATCTGTGTAAATATTGACAGATGATTGAGGTCGAGAGAGTAAAAGGAGCCATTTTCGAAAAAAAAAAACAAAAAAAAATATATGGCATTTTCGTAAAATTAATTGTAAAACATGTGGATTGGCGAATGAGACAAAAGAAAAGACAAAAAAAGGATAAAGTGTAGTTTTGTGTTTTTGACTTTTGAGTTTTGAGTTCAAATTTGCAAAAAGTCTCTTTTTAAATGTCAAATGAAAATGAAGTAATTTATTAGTATTTTTAATGTTTCTATTAAAACGTTAAAATTAATATAACATAATTAACAAATATGGTAATTATTGTTTTAAAAAACATAGGAAATTATTAAACTTTGAGTTGTATAATTTTTATTTTCAACAGCTTAATATATTTGACATAATATCATAAAAACTAATTTAATTTATTAATATATATGTTGTTCATCCGGCGGGATCAGATGATCCGCGGTGAGTATACAAGAACGTTTGTCTGATTCGAGTATTCGGTCAGCTTTCAAGGACACTAGAGAAAATATAGAAAGTTAAAAAAATAAAATTTCTGATCACTTTATTTGTTAAGATTTTAATTTTCTGATGATATTGGATAAAAACATATAAATCGAATTGTCTAATATCGTCGCTAACTTTGTGGATACATATA
>CAJHQP010005622.1:0-44561 GCA_905132765.1 Moricandia arvensis | reverse complement strand
TGTGAACCTGATTTCAGCTGTTGCAAGTACTTGGCGCACAAGATCCGGGTAGAGGTCATAGTGGCGGTTGCAAAGAGCGTGGATATCCACGACTGAAGAGCTTCAAACACGTCCGTACCAAGTCCCAGGGATGCATAAGACTTAGTATCAGCGAATCGTGTGGGCAAGATGGTTGCTTCCAAGAGTTTGTTGTATCGGGCTGCCGATTCCCTATACCAACCCTCATAATTGTAGTCCATCAGATTAGGATCCTGGAGGTTGATTGGCTCTCCTTCGGCCTTGGGCCATGGGTATGATGCAGGACGGCTCGAGGTGGGTGGAGTGCATCTGCTGAGGGTGTGCGCTGGAGGAATCTTTTTGACGCGAGGCGCATCTTTCCAGTTGATGAGTTCCTGTCAAAATCAACCACACTTGCCAAGAATTGAGTAGTAAGAACCAAAACTCAAGCAAAGAGATGAAGAATTTATGTGAATTGATTTTAGGGTTCTTGAGGGAAAAGGGAAAGTGTTGCGGCGAGAGGGGGAAGTAGTGGAGAGTTGGTTTGGGACGGCCTTAAATAGGTAGAACCCGAACCGCTTCCTCTTCTTTTTTTTTTTATTTAATTTTTTTTTCTGATTACTTACCTGGAACAGTCGAGTGGAACAGGCACCTGATTGTTCCGCCGAAGTAACTTAGTTTTTCTTGTAATTAAAACCAGTGGGTATATAATTTACTGTATACCCCACTGGTTTTGTAAAGTGGTATTTATGACCTGCAAATTAAAATCTAACAAAACAAAAACATAGGAAAAGAGAATTATATACATACCAGTGGGTTGCCTCCCACCAAGCGCTTGGTTAACGTCACTAGCTTGACTTTGATGAGCCGATCAGGCTGGAGAAGGATCGCCTAAGGGTATTCTACTCCTTCTACGATTGGTGTGTCAGCAAGATAGGGCTTGAGACGCTGACCATTAACAACAAATTCTCCACCTCTTGTGTCCAGCAACACAACAGCTCCATAAGGACGAACCTCCTTGATAGTGAAAGGTCCAGACCATCTCGATTTAAGCTTTCCAGGGAATAGCATCACTCAAGAGTTAAAGAGCAAGACTTGATCATTCCGTGCAAAGCTCCTGCTAATGATCCGTTTGTCATGGAATGCCTTAGTCTTCTCTTTGTAGATCTTAGAACTCTCATAGGCCAGATGCCTGATCTCCTCCAACTCGTGAAGTTGCATGGTTCGCCTCGCCTTGGCCGGTTTAATGTCGAAGTTTAGTAGTTTAACATCTCAATCTGCATTGTACTCTAGTTCAACAGGTAGATGACACGCTTTGCCATAGACCAGATGATAAGGAGTGGTCCCTAATGGTGTCTTATAGGCGGTTCTGTATGCCCAGAGAGCATCATCCAGCTTGAGAGACCAGTCCTTACGGGTAGTATTAACTGTTTTCTGCAGGATGTTCTTGATTTCTCTGTTTGAGACTTCCACTTGACCACTTGTCTGGGGATGGTAGGCGGTTGCAACCTTGTGTTTCACCCCATCCTTGCTCAGCAATCCTTGGAACAGTTTGTTGATGAAGTGTGATCCACCATCGCTTATGACCACTCTAGGAACTCCAAATCTTGGAAAGATGATGGAGGTGAACATCTTGATTACGACCTTTGCATCATTGGTTGGACTAGCAACGGCTTCTACCCATTTGGAGACATAGTCTACAACAACCAAGATGTACTCATTCTTATGAGAAATTGGGAAGGGTCCCATGAAATCGATTCCCAAACAGTCGAACACTTCTACTTCCAAGATGTAGTTCTGAGGCATCTCGTTTCTCTTGCTCACGCTACCCATCCTTTGGCAGGAGTTGCATCGTGATATAAATGCATGAGCATCCCTAAACATAGTAGGCCACTTGAAACCGGCTTGGAGTATCTTGGAGACTGTTTTGAAGGTAGCAAAATGACCAGCATAGGAGGAACCGTGACAGTGGTGAAGTATCCCTGGAATGTCAGCCTCTGGAACACATCTCCTGAAGATCCCATCCTTACCTTGACGATACAATACGGCTCATCCAAAAAGTAATGCCTTGCTTCCCTCAGAAATTTCCTCTTCTCATTCCTAGTGAATTTCAGAGGTTCCTTTTCAGCAGCCAGGAAGTTAGCAATCTCAGCAAACCATGGAAGATTCGGATACTGCTTCTGGATCACTGTTATGAATTCATTATCTGCGCTGTAAAAGTCCTTGTTGACAGGTGATGACTGTTCCGCAGTGCTTAGCCCAATCGTGTTGACATATTCCATCGGCTGTTCCTCATCAAGAACTGTCTCATCCGACACTTTCATCCTGGAAAGGTGATCTGCTACTCCATTATCAACCCCCTTCTTGTCTCTTATCTCTAGGTCAAACTCTTGGAGCAAAATAATCCACCTCAAGAGCCGTGGTTTAGCATCCTTCTTCGTGAGCAGGTACTTGAGAGCTGCATGGTCAGTTGCACGATTACCTTTGATCCAGCTAGGTAGGATCTGAACTTCTCAAACGCATAAACGATGGCCAGGAGCTCCTTCTCTGTAGTTGCATAGCGACACTGAGCCTCATCGATTGTTCTGCTCGCATAATAGATCACGTGCAGCTTCTTGTCTTTTCTCTGTCCTAAGACTGCTCCCACTGCAAAATCACTTGCGTCTGTCATGATCTCAAAAGGAAGATCCCAGTCTGGAGGTTGAACAACCGGTGCACTAACTAGAGCCCCCATTGATCGCATGGAATGCAGCTAGACAGTCGCTATCAAACGAGAACTGGGCTTCTTTGCCAGAGCAGCCAAGTGAGTGGCCTAGCAATCTTAGAGAAATCTTGGATGAATCTCCTGTAGAAACCAGCATGTCCCAAGAAGCTCCGAATTCCCTTTATTGTAGTAGGCGGTTGTAGACTCATCATGACCTTAATTTTTGCCTTGTCAACCTCGATGCCTTTCTCTGATATCTTCTGTCCTAGAAAGATCCCATCTCTGACCATGAAGTGACACTTCTCCCAGTTCAGCACAAGATTCTTTTCCTCGCATCGCTTCAGTACCCTGCACAAGTTTGACAAACAGACATGAAAGGAGCTTCCATAGACGCTAAAATCGTCCATGAAAACCTCCATTATGTCTTCGATTAGATCTGTAAAAATTGACATCATGCAGCGCTGGAAGGTCGCTGGGGCATTGCACAAACCGAATGGCATCCTTGTGTAGGCGTATGTTCTGTATGGGCATGTGAATGTGGTCTTCTCCTGATCGTCGGGGTGGATGGGAATCTGAAAGAAACCGGAATAGCCATCTAAAAAGCAATAGTAAGGGTGGTTAGCCAATCTTTCAAGCATTTGATCAATGAAAGGAAGTGGGAAGTGATCCTTGCGAGTTGCTGCATTTAATTTACGAAAATCAATGCAAATGCGATGACCAGTGACTGTTCTAGTAGGGATCAATTCATTCTTTTCATTTGTTATAACAGTGATCCCACCTTTCTTAGGTACTACATGAACAAGGCTAACCACTTACTATCAGAAATCGGATAGATTACACCACCCTCTAGAAGTTTTATTATCTCTTTCTTTACAACATCTTTTAGATTCGGGTTTAACCTCCTCTGATGTTCCATAGAAGTCATCGATTCATCTTCTAGGTGTATTCTATGCACGCATAAATCAGGTGAGATGCCAGGTATGTCAGCTAGAGAATAACCTAATGCTTTACGATATTTTCTCAATTCACATAAAAGCAGAGCAGACTCAGCATTGTTTAGGTCAGCGTTCACAATGACAGGATATGTAGAATTAGGTCCAAGGAACGCATACCTGAGCCCTTTAGGAAGGGGTTTGAGTTCTACCTTAGCTTTCAGCTCGCTCCAGGAATTATCAGTCTGAGATGCTGGAACATACGGGTTTTGAGTCGAGGTTGTTCCGGCTGGATAGCTGGTAGGAGGTCTGGAATATGGGAAATGAAAGATTTGGGGTTGATTCGAGAGGACCTTTTTGCTATTTCTAAAGTTTTGGGGTCAAAGCATAATTAATAAAAACGTGAAGGGCTAGATGTGGCAAAGAATCCAAAGCCCACCATTGCTGTTTGTGGTTGAACTCTCCTGCGATTCGGAGATCTGATGGATACGACGGCAAGGTGTTGACAACGGATTTAGCTTTGCTGTGGCTCGATGGTGAGTAGGCGCAGATGACTGGCGCCATTTGAGCAAGGTAGCAACGATGAAGTAAGACGAGGTAAATATTGAACGCGACCGAGCTGAGCACCACGGGCGAGAAGACTCAGAAGAGACATCGATTCATGGCCAGGCTAGGTCGTGGTGTGTATGAGCGAAACGCGGATGACCACCACGGGTCGAAGTGAGCCGTGACGAGCTTGGACGCCGATGAAAGCATTTTTTTTAATTCTGATTTTTGTAATTTTTTAGTTTTGTTTTAATTTTATTTTTTTATTTATTTTACTAAGAGTATAAGTGTAAATTATTATTTATGGGGTCATATAGAATGAGTTAGGTTGTAAGAGAATAAAAGAGAGGGTTATGTGTCATATGAGAATAATGTCCATTAATTTTTACAAAACTGATTTCCTAATCTTAATTCATAAGTTTCAAAAAAAAAAAAATTATGTCCTAAGCGACTAGTTCATTTTTTACAATTGAAGCACGACTCTGCTTCGTAGCAACAAGGTTAGTCCGTTCTTGGTGTACAAAATTATTTGCAGTTCCAATGCATTTTGAGAATCATAGTGTATCCTTACATTGTTTGCTCCGAAACCCAATTCATCACAAATATCTATTAAACATATGGCTTATCTGGTAGATACTTAAAGAGCCACCAACTGTTTCAAAAGGAAAAAACACATGGAAGTGAAGTATCATTTCATTTGTTATTTGATAAGTGAGATATTTGTTCAAGCAGTGAAAATTCGCAGTGCGTACAAGCCATCAAACATTTTCACTAGTGTTACCAGTCAGTAAGCTTTAAGAGGCCTGGGATCTGCTGAGGGAATTGAACATATATTCCAAAATATCAACAGTTGACTAGCTTAACTCAAGGGATCTGAAGCGGGGAGGTTTTTCTCAAAAGAAATGGTTCATAGAAGGGTTTGTTAAGAGGGTTGTCTTAAAAGAAATGGTTCACAGAAGGGTTTGTAAAATTCAGCGGATTTGCTCATCAAATAAGGAGTGAAGTTTTCATCTCACGGCTAGAAAGAGATTGTGATTCAGGACAAAGTGGAGATTTGAAGAATGTGTTTGTGTACTTTCAAATAAGCTAGTCTCTTTCTCTCTCTCTCAGCTTTGTTTCTATTATTGAGCAACATTTTTAGTCAATTGATGATTTTAACCGGTATAATATAGCACATGATTGGTATGACTTAAACCAAATTTAATTAAAAAATCTATTATGTGAACCATTTCTTTTAAGACAAACCTCTTAACAAACCTTTTCGTGAACCATTTCTTTTGACACAACCATCCCAGCTTCATCAGATCCCTTGAGTTTACCCAATCAGCTGTTGATCTTTTTGAGAATTTCTGCAGTTCCCCCTCAGCAGATCCCAAGCCTCTCAAAGCTTACTGATTGGTAACACTAGTGAAAATGTCTACTAGCTTGTATGCACTGCGAATTTTCACAGTTGATACACTAAAAATGAATCCTTGCTACTATCAAGTTAACAGTTTTAATTACAGTACTTTAGATTCAAATCCAGAGGACCAGTCTACACTTTATTTCTATGAGTTTTAAATTCAAGCTAAGAAGAAAATATGGTTTTAAGATTTAGGTGACTTAGATGACAAGTAAATAAAGATGTTTAAATGCGATTTGATATGAAAGCCGACCTAGGGTTTAATGCGGGTATTGATTTAGCCAAACAATTATTCAAGCACAGGTTTACACAATCTAGAACATCGGATCTCTCAACTGATCCAACCCACTGTCGTGGTGATGGATCCTTTGCGAGTCGGAAGGATCACCTAAGCTGTCGCTTGGGATCAGAGGCGGCTGCAAGCTTTAGAGTTCATGTCCGATCTAGTTCACTTAATGCTCTAATATCTACTTTCGCTGATTAAAGATATTAAGCTCATTCAATATAGGTAAAGTTATCTCCTGCGTGGTTAGCTAGGCGATGAACAGCAGATCTAACATTAAGTGATCAAGTTAATGCAAGCAATAAGATTAATATGAATGAAGAGTCCAATAAATGATGCTTATCTATGTTTGGCTCGTTTATCAATACCCTAAAACCCTAGGCAAGCCAGATGACTACTCAATCATGATGCAGTGAAACAAAGACATTAAATATGAAATAAACTGCATAAGATAAGAGTAGAAAAACAAAGGGTTCAGGATGATCTTCTCTAGGAAAGATGGAGCCTTCTCCCTTACAATTGCAAATCGCCAAAACAAGTCTAGGTCTCTTGTCAAAACTAGCGTAAGTCAAAAGAAAATAATAGAGGAGGTCTTTTTATAGGGAGGCGCCAATAGGTAGAAGAAAATTAGGGCAACAAGGCTTTAATTCCCGAAATAGGAGTTTCCATTTTCGTCTGGAACAGTCATCGGGGTCACCCGTCCGCTTGTTCCGCTTGAGAACAGTCTCGGGACTGTTCTTCTTGACAATTCTCCGCAAAATTACTCCAAAAAGACATCTTCTCTTCATGTGCCCTTTCTTTACTCTTCTATCAACTCCAGACCTGAAAAAACCACAAGGGATTAGACTAACACGGTTTAGAGTCTTGAATCAAATAAAAACATATATACATTGATGTGAAAAACACCATATATCAACAGCTTGAACAAATATCTCACTTATCAAATAACAAATGAAGTGATACTTTACTTCCATTTGTTATGTCCTTTCGTGGTGAAAAACATTATTTTTTGTATCCTATCAGGTTCATAACGCTATTAAATCCCACCTCTTCCTTCGGGATCCCTTCCTTTGACACATAAGACAATGAAATGTATTCTGCATATCTATGTAGTTGACAGAGCTACAAGGCTCACTTTCTACCGAATTTACCACCAACTTATGTTATTAACACCTGCGGTGAAAAAATCCTGCTATAGATATATTCACGTCAAAAAGTCATTCTATTACTCAAACTTGAGGTGGTCTGGGTAACCATATCTGAATAAAACAACCAACAAAAAAAGATCCCTATGAAAAAACCGAGCGGTTCTAACTAAAAATCAGAAATCTGATTTTGTCCTTAAGGAATATAAAATATCCTGAAATCATGGAATCTTTTCTTCAGTTCTTGTATCTCCCTCAACTCTGTCAAGAAAGTCGGCCATTCCTTAGGTTACTTTATCATATTTATCAAGTCCTTACAATTTGTCCCAAAATTATGACATGTCGAGTGATAAAACATGTTGTCCATTGCCCAACCAAGCGCTTCCAGCTCCGGATGCAAATCGATTTCTTTGTCTTTGATTTAATGTACCCATGAGTTGTGTTTGTCTAGAGTTATCTTTCCAAACACATCTACATCCACTAAAGATCGATGAAGAGGTCCAAGAACCATCTACCATGCATATATTCTCTAAGCATAAGGGTTTAGATGGTACTATTGTGTTGGAGTCACCCCATCAACTAGCTCATTTGCCGTGAACCATGCTTGGCATTGTCCTTCTGCATATCAAATCAGATCAAATGGGTCTCTATCTATATCATTCCTTGATTTCTAGAGATATCAAATTATCCATGAATAAGAGTCTATGTCAATTTCTGGATCTTCAATTCCAATCTTCCTCCATAAAATATAGTCCACGTTAATGTACATGCTGAACACAAGGAATATATTTGGATGGTCAGCTGCGTTATTATCATTACTATACCCTTCAATAACAAAATCTCATTTATTTATGTAGAAGAGTATCACATCTTTTTCACACATATTGTCACATCCTCGACCCTAGCCTAATTAAAAGACACATAATGATTTGGCCCATTAGAGAAAATAGTAGGATTTTACACTTTCTCTTCTATTAAAAAGGGGCATCCCTTAATGTTTTCTACAGAAAAACAAAACGTAGTGAAGACCTGCCTAACTAAAGAGAGGGTAGCCGTCGACAGAAGAGACACCGACGCACCGTCGACATTTTAATAGACCACAGCCTACATGAGAACACGTACTTGGGAAAAAAAAGATTTGGATTGGAGAAGAAGATTTAGAAGATTAACTTTTTAATATTACCTATTGTTAGTTTCCTTGTTTGAATTAGAAGAAATTAAAGAAAAGATAAGATGAATTTGTTTGTATTTCAATCCATGCACTGATGTACGGTATGACCCAATAAATTTATCTATAATCATTTCCATCAATTTTTCTCTTATTTAATTAATTATAACTTAGTTCTACCTCTAATCATTTTTAAACTGTTTCCAGTCGTTGTTATTTTATCGTGCTTTCAGTTATATAACCAAAACCAAGCTTGAATAAATCTAATATCACTTGAGCGAGAGTTTTTTGTGGTATTAATGCTAATTTCTTACCATTTTTTAGGTTTGCAGCAGTGTTACAGAGCAAACTTATTACAAACAAGAACTAGAATAAGCAAAATAGAAGATAGATCGAAAAAGGAGGAAGCGAAGAGATTACAAAAATCAGCCACAGAAAACTAAAATTACATATGAAGGAGTAGGAGAGAAGGGGAGCTTACCGATTATGGGAGAAAGAGAGTGCTTCTTGAAAGGACTAAAAACGTTTTACTAAATAACATTGCTTCAGTTGTCTAATTATTACACCTACTAGGTCCATAGACCCACTAAACTCAATAAATAGCAATTCATTCACCCATCTGACTTTTCAAATGTTAATGCTTTATATTTTTTTGTACAAAAAGTATTTATATTTTGTACTACAAAAAAATAATATTTGACCATGCTACAATGTGGATCCTATCGTAGTTTTAAATTTATATTAAAAAAATAAAAAATTATACACAACTCTATTTGTTTCTAAAAATCATCTATATTATACTGCTAATTTACTACAAGGTAAGAAATAGCAAATAAAATATGAATATTTTAAATACATTAAAGATACTGCATTATAAAATTTACTAACTTCAATTTCCGGATCAAAATCTCACTTAATATTAATACCACATTATAAAGTAATCAATAATAAAAAAATTAAAAATATCTCAACTCTTAAATTTAATCATCAATGCGCAAATGTTTAAGTTTAAATTTGATTTCATACTTTAAACAATGAATAAAGTTATTACATAAAAATATCAGTATCAGCTTTTTTGAATATGAAAATTTAAGCTTTGATTATATAGGCTGCTCTAATCGGGCTCGACTTTTAGGTAGGTTCTGGGTCGGTTTTCACATACAAATGTTATTAACTAATTGCGTTAATAACTGAAAGTTCTAATAAATGCAAGAAATATTATGATTGTATTTAAACATGACTACATATTTTAAAACCTGATCTTCTATATTTGTGTATCATTCTAAAACTTGATTACATATAATAAAAAATTATTTCCATTAAAAAATTAAAAATATAATAATTTCACAAATATAATTATTTTGGTAACATTTAAATTTAGATACACAATAAAAGTTCAAATTTCAATCAAATTTATTTGGTTTGTTACGAAAATAAATCCTCGCTTTCAACGCCCGAGTCCAAATCTACTTATTCATTAAAGATCAAGAAAAGGAGTTGTCGTTTCCTCTAATAAACGAGGAGTGTTTCGGTTTCTCGAATTACCAAGTACAAGTTTTGTTAATAGTTTTGAATAAACTAACATCTTTATACAGATCCCTAGTGGTGTCTACCAAATTGGTATCAGAAAAGATGACAAAGAACACATCTAAGGTCATGGCCATGAGCATGACGACATGAGACACCAAAATATGTAGAAGAGACCACAAGCAGGGATGATGACCACAAGGCCCACACCTCCTCTAGTGGGAAAATCATGGGCGTACCAACGATGACAGAGGTAATGAGAGTTATCGGAATTCTTAACACCAAACTAGTGTTACTTATGGACGAAAAAACATGGGATGGAGAGGCGAGTCAAACTACCAGAAAAAAAACTGTGATGGTGGCAGAGAAGCAAGGTATACAAATCACCAAAGAGAACTCATCTGTTGAATAGATGATGCACCTTTCGTAAGGTGGAACTTTCAACTTATACAGTGAAAAATACAGGGGGATGAGCGCTAAAAGTGGAGCGGTACTTCATGTTAATCGTTTTTTTAAGAAAAAAAAAAGAGATAGTGTTTTATAGTATGTCTGGTGAGGCTTTGATTTGGTTCCAAAGTGAAGAGTCTCAACTTCCAATGTTTACATGGAAGGATTTCAAGGAAAGGCTGTTCTTGCATTTCAGGAGCGGACAAAGAGGCGCCCTACACTTGGCGAATAGACCTAAAATAAATCAGGTTTGTAGTGGAGTACCAACGTAAATTAGAGATAACAGGTTATATCACATGAACTACCACAAGAGTCTCTAGAGGAGGCATTTTTAAATGGGCTGAAACCAAAAATTTCTGAAGAGGTAAAGCTATTTGGCTACAGTAGTTCATAACAACTGAATAAGATGGCATAGATGATTGAGAAAAAAAAACAAGTTGTTCACTCTGAGAAGAGTTTCCAGCAACTGTTGTGTTTTCACAACCATCAAAAGAGTCCAAACTGTTCAAAAAGGGGGTGATCTAAGACAATGTAACTCCAATGCTTAGATACAACAAGTATCCTCCATTTTTGGTTCGTACAATGACTCTCAAAGAGGTCGAAGAGAAGAAAGCCAAGGGAATCTTGCTGGAATGGATTTCAATATTATTGGGATTATGATTAGTTTTTGTATATGCTTAGTCTTCCGTAAGTAATGGTTGGTTGTAACCGGTTAGATATATTGTTGAGATTCTCTACTTAGAGTTGTATATATTTTGTACTGTCTTTCAAAGTGATATACAGAAAACGTTCAACCCTTTCTTATTTCTCTGTTCCATTATATGGTATCAGAGCTTGACCTTTTTATTTTCTGATCTTCAGATTACTGAAACAAATATCGATTGAAAATTGCGACTGGAACTCCGACTAGAACTCTGAACACGAACTTGATAACCACAGAAGTGAGATGGACGATTTCATCATACGACTTGACCTCTATGGATAATCCTGGAGTTATGATCTCACATATTTTGTTGCGAGTAATCAAATGTGATGAATGAGTGTGTGGTATTAAGATGGCACTCTGTTGTCACAAAAAAAATGGATTTCTTGATGGGTCAATCAAGAGACCAGAAGAAGGCTAGCTTGACTTGGAGGATTGGTGGATGATCCAAGGACCACTTGTCTCTTGAATCAAGATGTCGATTGAACCAACACTGCGGTCGAACATTTCTCATAAGGATGTTTCTCAGGAACTGTGGGAGCATCTGAAATTAAGATTCTCAGTGGCTGAAAGGACCACACATCCAGAAGATCAAGGCGGAATCGGCTTGCAGCAAGCAAAGGGCTCCTGCAAAGGAGTCATACTTTGGTAAACTCAACTGTATTTGGGATAGCATGGCGAGCTGTCGACCTCTTCGAGTCTGCAAGTGTGAGAAGTGTACTTGGGATCTAGGAACACTCTAAGAGAAAGACCGAGAGGAGGAAAAATCCCATCAGTTCCTATATGGCTTAAATGATTATTAGAACAGTCCGCTCATCTCTCGTGTCTCGCACACAACTTCAACCAATGAAATAGGTGTACAGAAATATTAGACAAGAAGATGACCTGAGAACTGCAAACAAATAAAGTGGAAGAAGAAGCTTCCATGATTGCTGAGACGGCGTTTTATGCTCAAATAAAGGGATATGGACGTGGCGATGACATAAAAAATCAATTTTCTGTAAGTACTGCAATCGTATTGGACACTCATCTGATTTTTTTTTTTTTGCGGTTATTGGATATCCAGAATAGTGCGGAGACATACCACGAGCAAGAACTATGCACGGAAGGAGTCATGGAGAATCTTCTTCATCCAACAAATCAGGTATAGGATGTGGTTCAACCTCATATGCTAATGCCGTAACTGTTGCAACATCACAAAAAATAGAGCAAGGCACCAATGTCATCACAAACAAAGAACGTGATGGAGTGACTGTATTGAGCGATATTTAATGGAGTAATATCATGAATATTCTCCATGCAAACGATGAAGAGTAACACCAACACCTCTAAAAATTTGACTGGTATTCCTTCATGAATTTTGGATACAGGAGAAATTCATCATTTGACTGGCAAGCTTGATATTTTGACTGATTTACGTGATATGGAACTTGTTTTGATAAATCTTGGATGGTGGACGAGAATGAGTGTATGTTAAAGAAGAGAAATTCATAATTGGGCAGGGTCTTATGCTGAACTCGGTTTACTATGTTGAAGGAATGTCATCTGATTTGATTTTTGTTGGACAGCTTATAGATGAAAATATATTTTTTGTTCAGTTGGCTGATCAATTATTGATTGTTCAGGACAGCATTTCGAGGATGGTGATTGGAGCGGCTAGAAGGTAGCATAGAGCATTCCACTTACGCAGTATGGAGAGCGCAGCTGCAACCTTTTCAAAGAATGAAGAGTTGTATGAGCTGTGGCATAGGAGAATGGGAAATCCTGCTGCTTTTTGTTTTGCTCACTTCATGTTGTTTCTAGTTCAGTTTGTTATGCTTTTATGAATAAGGCGTGTAATATTTGTCTCCGTGCTAAAAAAACAAGATCTTGTTTTCCAGTTAATATCAATAAAAGTTTGAAAAGATTTTGATATGATACATACAGATTTGTGGGGACCTTATCGGACATAATTGATAACTGGTGCAAGATCTTTCTTAACATTAGTAGATGATTACTGCTGAGGAGTTTGGGTTTATCTCCCTTAAGGACAAAAACGAAAGCTCCTACTCACCTGAAAAAATACTCTCGATGATTCAAACACAATTACAGACATCAGTACGCACCATCCATAGTGACAATGTCTCATAGTTATTATGTTTGAGATATTACTGCTTGAAGCTTGGTATCATAAATGAAACCTCGTGCCTCGGAAATTTGCAGCAAAATAGTAGGGTAGAAAGGAAGCACTGTCACATTTTGAATGTAGCACGAGCACTACGCTTCAAAGCTCATCTTCCTATAGATTTCTGGGGAGAATATATTATAGCTTCTGGATATTTGATTAATACAGCACTGAGCTCAATTCTTGGCGATGTTAATTTACAACAAATCTCATGTGACAGCCTTCCCCTGGGATACAACCTGCCCGAATTCACCCATAGACCTCGACTCACAAATAGGTGACAGGCTTCTCTGTGGGAGAGTTGTTAAAGGCTGAGGCCTTGGGTTCGAGTAACACCAAGCGCACCAATAACCTATCTGTGAGCCAAGGCCTAGGGGTGATTTCAGGCATGTTGTATCATAGGAGAGGGGTTAGGGTCAATGTGCTGCAGCGCCAGCTGTGTCCCACGGGGAGGGTTGTCACATAAAAGTCGACTTTTATTGTGACAGCCCTCCCATGAGGGACCCAACTGGCGTTGTAGCGCATCGACCCTAACCCCTCCCCTGTGATACAACCTGCCCGAAATCACCCCTAGGCCTCGGCTCACAGATAGGTTATTGGTGCGCTTGGCGTTACTCGAACCCAAGACCTCACCCTTTAACAACCCTCCACAGAGAAGCTGTCACCAATTGAACCCCACATCAAATTTGGCGCCGTTTTCGGGGATTCTTTCTTATTGCCATTAGAATTAGTTTAGATTATAGTCTAGATTTTTTATTTTTTATTTATTTTACTGTTTGCTAACCTATTCTTTCCTTGTTCCTAATGACACATGTACTTTTTGGAGAGGATATGGACTCTGGAAAACGAGAATCGGTCGACGGAGTTCTTCAGGATCGATCGATGTTCATCCATCACGTCAGGCGACACTCTTCCATCAGCATCAATCGATATCGGTCAGCCAGAAGCAGGTAAGTCCGCATAATCTGATTTAAATAATAAAAATAGAGTAGTCCTAGGAAATCTAGAATGTCGAGCATGCAATGTCGTAGGCCGATTTATCGATGGACCAGGGGCTGCAACCCCTGTAGGAATAGCTATGATCTTGACTGATGGGACTGAGCGTCGGAGAACACTTGGAGACTACAACAGGCCTGATCAGTTCTACACTAACAGGTCCGCGATCCATCCACCAACGATTCAGAGAGAAGACTTCCATCTGAAGCCCAAATATTTTTCCTTAGTGGGCCAACACCTTTTTCATGGTCTTCCTCATGAAATCCCATAGAACATCTCGAAACATTCGAGGATTTTGTGTCTAGCATCAAGGTTCATGGTGTCTCTGAAGACTACCTTTTCTGCAAGCCGTTCCAAAATTCTCTTTCTGGAGATGCGGTTTATTGGTTGAAAAGCCTATCACCAGGATCCCTCACTTCATGGAATGATATCAGGACTGCATTTCTAACTGAATTTCTTGATAGCGCGAGTTATGAAGAGCTGAGAAATAGAATCTATACATTCTCTCAGGGTCGTACTAAGACTTTTAAGGTTTCGTGGCAAGATTTAGAGCTCACCAGCGAGACTGCCCACACCATGGTTTTTCTGAAATCCAGCTACTCAATATTTTCTTTAGAGGCCTCGATTGGACATACCAAGCGGCTTTGGAAACTGCAAGTCAAGGGAATCTCAAAACCAGGAGCCCTGAAGAAGCTAAAAATCTCATTGAAAATATATCATCTAGCACTAGGGCTGCGAAGACCGATCTTGAAATGAGTAAGAAGGCGGAGAAATCGAGTAAAGATCAGATATTGGAGGTAAAGCAACCTTAGCATCGATTGAAACCCTCACGGTAGGAAGTAATCATTCTCAATTAAGTAACATGGACGATGACTACTCGCCTGAACAGGGGAAGAAACTAGAGTCTATGGACGAAGCCAGCTTCCCGGTTCAGATCCGACTTGAAGAAGGTGTTTCACTAGAGGCTACGATGCAGCTATGAAGGTGCGACAGAGGGATAGAAAATCAAGGATGAATCAAGTATTCACAGGGAACCGTAGAGTAGCCGCCCAACCTCAATGATAAATTAGAGTTAATATACATGGAGATGAAAATGAAATTTGAAACCCTGAGTGAACTAGTTAAGAGGATCGACAACCAAGTTGCAAATAACACCCTCTCTATCAAAATAGAAGATGGAGTTTTTCCTGGTATGCCGGACATCAACCCTAGGACAGTCAATGCTGTGACTTTACGAAGCGGAAAACAACACATTCCTAGCGCGAAAGAAGCATAACCCTTGATGAGTTTACCAGAATCGTGCAAGATGGAAAAGAGAAATCGCATCCCATTCTGCTTAACATCGACGAGCGCGATCACGTGATTTTTCCCGAAAATGAAAGTTTAGACCTAGATGATGAGATAGATGAATGGCCCACAAAATTGAAAGAAAACAAGCGGAATTAGGTACTCGAGAGACCATCGATCGATGTTCTAACCCCATAATCGATCGACGCCCAATCCCTTACCCAAAGCCAACCAAACTAGTTAAGACTAGGGTCTACCAAGCGAGAACCCCCTTTCCCAGGACTAATGCAAAAACAAAGAAAAAGTTAGATAGAGCAATATGCAAGAAAGCGTTCGACAAGTTGATCATCGAAATGCCGCTAAGCAATGCCATGAAGATTTCACCTGCAATCAAGCAATCTGTGAAAGACGCGATGTCTCGAGGATTACAAAACAGAAAACATAGCATCATGATGGTATCCGAAGAAGTGAGTGCAGTCATTCAAGGGGCAACATCAATTAAACTTCCAGATCCCAGTATTTTGGTTATAGACTGCACCATTCATAATGAGAGATTCCAAAGATCCCTCAGTGAGGCTCTAGTGTCAACCTGATGCCTTACTCAGTTGTAGTTTCCCTTGGGCTAACACATTTTCAACCTACCAGGCTCATTCTCGTTTTAGCCGATAGATCCACTAGGATTCCGGAAGGTGTACTTGAAGACGTTCCCATACTCATCAATGATTTCCACATTCCCACATACTTCATAGTGCTGAAATATGAGCAAGAACCCATAAATCCCATTAATTTAGGAAGACCATTCCTGGCTACAGTCGGAGCAATCATTGATGTAAGAGAATCACGTATTAGTCTGAACATCGGGGAATTACTGATGGTTTTCAACATGGAAAAGATAATCAACAAACCTTTGATTGAAGGTCAAGCTTACAATGTAGATTACCTCTCTGATCTCACTGAAGATTCGCTCATGGATATGTGCTGTAAGGTCCCTTTTGAGAGAACTCTCACAGCTCATGAGGAGAAACTTTTATGTTGGATGATCGTTCTGACGAGTATGGAAGATTAATGGATGCCGCCGAAGAAGTAATGCATGTCGACATTGGTGAAATCAATTTTCGAGTACCATCGATCGACAGCCGGAGGCAACCTTCGGTCGACAGCCGGAGGCAACCGTCGATCGATAACGCTCTACGACTTCTGACTGGTGTAAAGAGAAAGCACCGAAAATCAAACTTAAACCGCTCCCTGCTGGACTTAAATATGCCTTTATCTACGATAACTCGTACCCTGTCATTGTCAATTGCAACTTGAGAAGTGGGGAACTCGCCTTATTGCTAAATAAACTGCGGAAGTACCACAAATCTCTCGGGTATTCCCTCAATGACATTCCAAGAATCTCACCGATTTGTGTATGCATATGATACACCTAGAAGA
This sequence comes from Moricandia arvensis, assembly GCA_905132765.1. Classification (NCBI taxonomy): domain Eukaryota; kingdom Viridiplantae; phylum Streptophyta; class Magnoliopsida; order Brassicales; family Brassicaceae; genus Moricandia; species Moricandia arvensis. Next base: position 27,826 of record CAJHQP010005622.1, on the reverse strand, counting down.
AGAATCATACTCATCCATTGAACATCAAAGGAGACTGAATCCAAAACCTAAAGAAGTAGTGAAGAAATAAATCATGAAACTTCTGGAAGCAGGGATTATCTACCCGATCTTAGAGAGTAATTGGGTCAGTCCGGTACATGTTGTTCCTAAGAAAGGAGGAGTTACAGTGATGAAGAATGGCAGAGATGAATTAATTCTGACGGGAACTGTTATTGGACACATGATGTGTATAGATTACATGAAGCTTAACGCTGCCACAAGAAAAATATCACTTCCCTCTACCCTTTATAGATCATATGTTAGAAAGACTTGCATGTCACAAATACTATTGTTTTCTTGATGGATACTCAGGATTTTCTCAGATCCCCATCCATCCTGATGATCAAGAAAAAACAACCTTCACATGTCCATATGTTACATTCGCATACCGCATGATGCCCTTTGGACTTTGTAATGCTCCCACTACATTCCAAAGATGTATGATGTCCATATTCACAGATATGATCAAAGATTTCATGGATATTTTCATGGATGATTTCTCGTTGTACGGATCAGATTTTGAATAATGCCTCAATAACCTGTGCAAGGTATTGGCTAGATGCGAAGAGAAGAATCTAGTCCTAAATTGGAAAAAGTGCCACTTCATGGTTAACAGTGGAATTGTTTTGGGACACAAATTTTCAGCAGCCGGCATTGAGGTGGACAGAGCTAAAATCAAAGTAATGACTGGGCATGCCGCCACCAACAAACGTAAAAGACGTTAGAAGCTTCTTAGGACATGCTGGTTTTTATAGAAGATTCATCAAAGATTTCAGAAGAATTGGCTGGTTCTTATAGAAGATTCATCAAAGATTTCAGCAGAATTGGTAGACCTCTTATAGCACTCCTATATAAGAGGTGAAATTTAATTTTACGCCTGAATGTCTCGAGGCTTTCAAAGAGATTCAAATCAGCCCTTGTTTTCGCCCCAATTGTGTAAGCGCCAGAATGGAATTTACCTTTTGAGATTATGTGCGACGCTAGCGACTTCGTTGTAGGCGCTGTGCTTGGGCTAAAAAAGGACAAATAGTTGCACACTATATACTACACTAGTAGGACACTCGATGATGCACAAAGCAACTATGCGACAAAGGAAAAAAATTACTAGCTGTAGTATTCGCCTTCGAAAAATTCCGCTCCTATCTAGTCAGTTCAAAAGTAGTTGTTCACACCGACCACACAACATTGAAATACTTAATGAACAAAAAGACTCTAAGCTGAGACTTTTATGATGTATTCTACTTCTCAAGAATTTGATATAGAAGTAAAAGACAAGAAAGGAGTGGAAAATGGAGTCCCAAATCACTTATCACGAAAAATAGTAGATGAAGACATCCCTATAGATGATTTCTTACCCACAGAAAATGTCTACTTAGCCGAATCGACTTTTGTTGGTAAAGTCAGTTCGGCACATGAAGTGGAACCGATCGACGACATGCTAAGCCCATCGATCGATTATAGCCATAAAGCATCGATCGATTTGGTCCAGACACCATCGACCGACGATAAATTTGAGAAGGACGATGAAATAATCATTCCAATAGATATCAACATCAGTTGTAATCCTTCAATTCCAAATGATGATTCTCCATAGGTAGAAGTTTAAGGCGGGGTGTGTGTGCACTGAACACCACTGATAGACCTTGGTATGCAGATATAGTAAACTATCTTGCGTTCAAAGTAGAACGCCAAACTCTTCAAAGGATATCAATTAAAAGAAAATTTTGATAGAAATCCAGAGATATCATTGGGATGAATCTTATCTTTATAAACACTGTTCTGACAGCATATACAGACGATGTGTTGTTGAAAGCGAAACTTTGGAAATTATGTATCATTGTCACGAATCCGATTACGCCGGACATTTGGCCAGTTTTAAGATATTGTCAAAAATCCTACAAGCAGGCTTTTGGTGGTCAATTATGTTTGGAGATGCTCAAGCCTACGTAGAGAAATGCGACCCCCTACCAAAGAAGAGGAAAAATCAGCAAGATAAACGAAATGGAACAAAATTTCATACTTGAAGTTGAAGTGTTCGATTGTTGGGTATCAACTTCATGGGCCCTTTTCCTTCCTCACACAGAAACAAATACATACTGGTCTCTGTAGACTATGTATCTAAATGGGTGGAAGCGATAGCAACTCTGAAAAATGATGCTCCGTAGTCATTAAACTCTTTAAGAGTATTATCTTTCCGAGATTTGGAGTTCTGCGAATCGTAATAAGCGATGGAGGTACCCATTTCATTAACAAAGTATTCGAAAAAAACTACTCAAGAAAACATGGAGTTCACCATCGAGTAGCTACACCTTATCATCCTTAGACCAGCGGACAAGTAGAAGTATCCAACTGTCAGATCAAATGAATCTTAGAAAAGACAGTAGGATCAACCCGTAAAGATTGGTCTTTGAAGTTAGATGATGCCCTTTGGGCTTACCGAACCGCGTTAATACACCGTTAGGAACCAACCCGTGTCACTTACTGTATGGAAAAGCATACCACTTCCCAGTTGAGCTAGCGCACAAAGCAGAATGGGCCATCAAAACGAATTATGCTGCTAAGCCCGCGACAGAAAGGAGATTAATCCAGCTGAACGAGCTAGATGAAATCCAGTATTACGACTACGAGAACTTGAAATTGTACAAAGAGAGAAACTAAAGCCTAACACGATAAAAAAAATTATTTCTAGTTATTTCAAACCTAACGATCAAGTACTTTGTACAACTCTCGGTTGACTCTATTTCCCGGGAAACTGCGTTCTCCTTGGTCAGCACCCTTCACAATGAGGGAAGTTACACCGTATGGAGAAAATTGTTCTAATTAACCCGAAAGGGGAGGAATTCACAGTCAATGGGCAAAGAGTAAAACATTACTGGGCTAAGGCTGAAATTCCGCGTTCTCAGACCATGCGGTCTGGAGATGTTCAAACCCTGATTGATAAGCCCCACTTTTTGTCGAGCTAGCGACCTTAAACAAGCGCTGAGTGAGGCAACCCACTAGTCAATAGTTAAAAAAAAAACTAAACTATTCATAATTCATCTCCAATTTTCAAAATGAAGTAGGATGCACAAAACAGACCATCGATCGATACCCCTATAGGACCATTGATCGACGATTGAATGTCGAGACTATATAAGCTCGACGCGACCCCTTTTCATAAACACTATTTCATTTTGTTTTCTTTGTTGTATTTAGAACTTATGTTTGTTATTATGATCGTTTGCTATTTTAACAAGATTTTTTGAGTGTCTAATAGTGCTAACAAAAAGAGAGATGATCAGATTATGGAGATTTTAGACACTTTTTACAGTTACTTGCAGACGGGTTCATGTTGTCCATCGAGCATCGAATCGATTCCCCTTGGTAACGTCGATCGATGGCGACCATGACAGAGAGGTATGACTTCTTAAATTCTAACAACTAACTAATTACATTCCAATTTATTTCTTACTCCCAATCTCATACTGTTTAAACACTGAGACAATGTTATTTATGTCTGGGGGAGGTAGTTACTAACACCATACTTTATTTTTGATGTTTTATTTCTTACTAACGATTTTCAAAAGAGTTTTTATTGAGTCAAGAAGGGGACTATGATCAAGATTTATTATTGAATAACCACACTTTAGCACAATTCTTAGATCGAAGCTGTTTTTAAGAGTTTACTAGAGATACCAAAGTGGATCATCTTGCCGCTATATCACACTTGCTTAGAAAGTTTAAAAGAACCGAAGCTGATTTTAAACTCTAATCCTGACATTATTATCTTGCTTTGGGGCTTGGTATACACTGGATCGGATTCCTTCTGCAAGTCTGTAGGTACAATCAGTGCACCACTGGTTCCCTTCTCTCCCTCTCTCTCTCTCTCTCTCTCTCTCTCTCTCTCTCTCTCTCTCTCTCTCTCTCTCTCTCTCTCTCTCTCTCTCTCTCTCTCTCTCTCTCTCTCTCTCTCTCTCTCTCTCTCTCTCTCTCTTCAGCATCTACCTAAAAGCTTAAAAGATTGAGATGATTTCCCGAGATGCAGAGGGGTAGGTACATTACCGATGGCCCCACTATTCTAATTTGGAGGAATGATCACACATTGTTGGAAGCTAGGGGTAGTTACATTACCAATGACCCCACTATTCGCCTACAATTTGCCCAAAAAGCAAAACAACACACAAAAAAAAAGAAGAAAATCAAAAAAGAAGAAATCAAAAAGAAGAAAATAAAAAAGAAGATGGCATAACGTTTTTGTTAAACAACATTGATCATTGGATTTGAGATCTATAAAGATTCAGAGAAGAGAGAAAAGAGGGAAGAAAGGGATCAAATAAGACTTTGTACCTGGTTGTCCAGAATTATAGGGGTAAGAGTCCATGTGTCCTTTGATCGATACTCCCAGTGAAAAGCCTGCACTTTTATTTTATGCAAAGAAATGAAATCAGTAAAGGGGTGAGTCATGCTAGTATTTGCTAAGTTGTTGGTAGAATGGATTTGAATTTTATACTAGGATAGGGTATATAAAGTTTCTCTGTGATTGACTTGATTGGATGTGGTTGCAACAAATTAGGTGATCTCTTGCATATTTGCATTGTTTTAGTCATTATTCATTGTACATTTTGATCATTTAGACTAGCATTTAGACATGTTTAGGTTGTATTGCATTGCATTTGTCTATATTAGGTGTTGGAGATCCTTAATGGTGAGTTTGAAGACATTTGAGGTCAAGAAATAGAAGTTTGGGGAATAAGCAAGTTTTTGTTGCCTAAGTGTCGTAGCGACCTGAATGTAGTGACCAGGAGTGGTCGCTAGAGGAGTCGCGACAACGGTGCCAAATTAATGGTATCTCCTAAGATGCTTTCAAATTGAGATTTTTCCTTCTCTTTGGGAGACAAAGCCCACTTATGGGAGAAGGGTCTACCTCGGGGATCTATTGAAACATGGGAAGAATGCACGAGGGTTTTCCTTAACAAGTTTCTCTCCTCTTTTAGAACTGCTAAGTTGAAAAATGAGATTTCTCGATTTCAACAAAAGAACCTTGAGAGATTTGCTGAAACATGGGAAAGGTTCAAGAGCTACTTAACACAGTGTCCTCACCATGGTTTCAATAACGAGAGTATCCTAAGCACTTTCTACAGAGAAGTTCTGCCTAAGTATCAAATCGTGTTAGACACAGCCAACAATTGCTTCTTCATGGGAAGAACAACTCAAAATGGCATGGAACTGGTTGAGAACATGGCACAAAGTGATTCAGTGTACAATGATGATTGCGACATGCAAAACCGAGGTGGAGGTGGCGAAGACTCCAATACAAAAAAAGAACTGAAATCTCTACAAGACAAGCTCGACATGCTCCTTCTTGATAGGGCAAAACAAGAAAAGGTTAACTTTGTTGGCAAGAAGGGACACGAAGAAGTCTTAGAGGTTAATGAAGTTGATGGTTTGGAAGGACAACAGGAGCTATGTTTTATTAATGCTAATGGCCAATGGTACATGAAAAAACCCAACTTCCCATACCGAAATCCCTATCCAAACAACCCCTAATACCCAACCAACTACCAGTAAAAAGCTCCCTATAACAACCAACAAAGCGGATACCCACCCAAGCAATCCTATCATCCAGGTTTCCCCTCCAAAAGCAACCAGTCTACACAAGCTCAAAGAAGTTTTTCACAAGCTCAACCTAGAGATACAAAGTGTGGAATCTATGTTTAAACAACTCCTAGAATCTCAAGCGAGAAATGAGAAAACCATTGGAGATTGAACTGAAGAACATCCACACAAAGATTCATGGGAGCTACAATGAACTCAACAATAAGTTCAAGGTCCTGGAGAATCAATTTGCTTCCATGAGCTCCAACTCTAAGTGGCCCATTAGTTCGTTACCTGGAAAATCTGAGCAGAATCCTAAGGATACAATACACTCAATCACATTGAGAAGTGGTAGATAATTACCTACAATAGTTCTCCTCAAGAGTGATGAGAGACAAGGTGGGGAGGTGGTCATCAATCTAGACGATGAGGTGGTGATTGTTGATGAAAAGACCAATGAGGACATCATGGAAAAGATTGTTGATGCTAAAGGTAAAGGAAAGGTTGGTGAAGAGAATAAAACGTCGAACAAGGATGAAGCTACTACTTCGTCAACACAAGCTACATTCACTCCTCCTCCTTATGAGCCAAAACTTCCATTTCCGGGTAGCTTTAAGAAACATATTTTTGAGAAGTACAAAGCACTCTTTAAGAAGCAAATTACCGAGGTTCAGATTACCATGCCCATTATTGATGCTTCATAATGATTCTTCAATACAACAAGTTCTTAAAGGATGCTATAACTCAGAAGAAGAAGGAGATGGAAGGCATGATGGTTCTTACTCATGAGTGTAGTGCAATTATTCAAAGGTTGACTGTTCCAAAGAAGCTTGAGGATTCAGAAAGTTTCACTTTACCCTGTGCTATTGGTCCACTGTCCTTTGAAAGATGTCTATGTGACTTTAGGGAAAGTGTCAGCCTTATGCCCTTGTCCATTGTGAAGAAGCTCGGCTTTACACATTACATGAAGTGTAGAATTGCTGTAGTGCTGGCTATTGCTCTGTTAAGCTCCCTATAGGCATCCTGTAAGATCTATCGGTAATGGTTGGAAATTGTGAGTTACCCACTGATTTTGTGGTGCTTGAGATGGATGAAGAGCCCAAGGACCCGTTGATTCTAGGAAGACCATTCATAACCACTGCTGGATCTATTGTTAATATTAAAGATGGTAAGATTGATCTTCATCTTGGGGAGGGGAGGGGAACATAATTCACTTTGATGTTAAGGAGATAATGAAAAAACCTACCATCAAAGGACAAGCTTTCTACATTGAGACTATGGATGCTCTAGCTGATGAGTTCCTAGAAGAAATGGCACTTAAAGACTCTCTTCAACATGCTCTAACAGTTGATAGAGAAGTCCAAATGATTGAGGACAAGGAGAGAAAAGTCTACGTGAGTATGTTGAATTCTCACAAGGAATTGAATGGAGTAAACAACTTCCAAGATCTGCCTCAAGCTGTCTACAATGTTGCCTCAGCCGTGTCACAAAAGGATCTTCAACAAGATGATTGAAGTGAGCTCAAGGCACCCAAAGTGAAGCTTAAACCTCTTCCCCTTGGTGTAAGGTACGCCTTTCTTGGTACTAATAACACCTATCCTGTCATTGTGAGTAGCCAACTAAATGAAAAGGAATTGTCTACACTTTTAAATGAGCTTAAAAGTATATAAATGCAATTGGATACTCACTTGAAGATATCAAGGGAATATCACCGTCCTTGTGCATGCATATGATACATCTAGAGGATGAATCAATGACTAAGAAGACTGAACCCCAACTTGAAAGATGTTGTTAAGAAAGACATTCTTTAACTCTTGGATGCTAGAGTGATTTACCCTATTTCTGATAGTACTTGGGTATCTCCCGTGCATGTTGTTCCCAAAAAAGGTGGTATCACTGTCATTAGGAATGATAAGGATGAATTGATACCACAAGAACCATAACATGTCATAGAATATGCATTGATTACCAAAAACTTAATACTGCATCTATAAAGGATCATTTTTCTTTGCTATTAATTGACCAAATGCTTGAGAGACTTGAAAATCATCCATACTATTGTTTTATTGATGGATACTCAGGTTTCTTCTAAATACCCATACATCCCAATGATCAAGAAATGACAACATTCACATGCCCCTATGGTACCTTTGCTTATCGAAGAATGTCATTTGGGCTATGTAATGCACTAGGAACCTTCCAAAGAGCAATGATGTCTATATTCTCTTATCTTATTGAGGATGTTGTGGAGGTATTTATGGATGATTTCTCTGTGTATGGATCTTTCTTTGTTGTGTGTTTGTCTAATTTATGCAGGGTTTTGCAAAGATGTGAGGAGACAAACCTTGTTCTTAACTGGGAAAAAATGTCACTTCATGGTAAAAGAAGAGATTGTTCTATGACACAAGATCTCAGAGAGAGGTATCAAAGTGGATAAGGCGAAGATTGAAGTGATGATTGGAGTAGCTCCACCAAGATCAGTAAAAGACATCAGAAGCTTCTTAGGCCATGCCGGGTTCTATAGGAGGTTCATCAAAGACTTCTCAAAGATAGCTAGTCCGCTGATAAAACTACTATGCAAAGAGGCTGTCTTTAACTTTGATGAGGAGTGTTTTGAAGCCTTCAAGAAGCTGAAGAGTGAACTTATCAGTGCCCTCATTGTTCGGCCACCAGATTGGGATCTTCCCATTGAGATTATGTGTGACGTTAGTGATTATGCTGTGGGAGCAGTCTTGGGGCAGAAAAGAGATAAGAAGACTCATGTCATCTACTATGCTAGTAAGACTCTTGATGATGCTCAAATGAAATATGCTACAACTGAGAAAGAGCTTCTTGCTATAGTTTTTGCTTTTTCGAAATTTAGAAGTTATCTGGTAGGCTCCAAGGTGATTGTCTACACTGATCATGCTGCACTAAGACACATTTTGGCAAAGAAAGATGCTAAACCAAGGTTGTTGAGGTGGATTTTGTTGCTACAAGAGTTTGACCTTGAGATAAAAGACAAAACCAGAGTTGAGAATGGGGTAGCTAATTATTTGTCAAGAATGAGAGTTGATTATGGTATTCCCATTGATGAAGGTCTTCCAGAAGAGAAGATTATGGCCATCAGGGGTGGCTATGAAGCTTTGTGAGACTGGAAAGAAGCTTGAAGAGGTTAAAGCAACTGAAGAGAAAGAACCATGGTATGCTGATTTGGTAAACTACTTAGCTTGTGGAAAAGAGCCTTAGGGACTGGAAGGCTATGCTAAGAAGAACTTCTACAAGGATGTGAGGAAGTATTATTGGGATGAACCTTTTCTCTATATACTTTGTAGGAATCAACTCTATAGAAGAGTAGTAGTTGAAGAAGAGGTTGAAAGGATCCTTGCACATTGTCATGGATCATCCTATGGAGGTCACTTTGCTACCTTCAAGACTGTTTCTACCTTCAAGACTGTTGCTAAGGTTCTACAAGCTGGATTTTGGTGGCCACAAATGTTAAAGGACACACAAAACTTTGTCTCAAGATGTAATTCATGCCAAAGAAGAGGGAATACTACCAAAAGGAATGAGATGCCTCAAAACCCTATCGTGGAGGTTGAAGTATTTGACGTATGGGGCATCAATTTCATGGGACCATTCCCATCCTCCTTTGGGAACACCTACATCCTTGTAGTTGTTGACTATGTGTAGAAGTGGGTAAAATCTATAGCAAGTCCAACCAATGATGCTAAGGTGGTTCTCAAGATGTTCAAGAGCATTATCTTTCCAAGGTTTGGAGTCCCTAGAGTTGTGATCATTGATGGAGGCTCCCATTTCATCAACAAGCTGTTTGAGAATCTTCTCAAGAAGAATGGTGTGAAACATAAGGTGGAAACTCCATACCATCCCCAGACAAGTGGACAGGTGGAAATCTCCAACAGGGAAATCAAATCCATCCTGGAAAAGACAGTAGGAACAATGAGGAAAGAATGGTCCATCAAGCTTGACGATGCACTATGGGCTTATAGGACAGCCTACAAAACTCTTTTAGGAACCACAACTTTCAACCTTGTTTATAGGAAAGATTGCCATTTTCCACTGGAGCTTGAATACAAAGCCTTGTGGGATGTTAAACTTCTCAATTTTGACATCAAGACAGCCCATGAGAAGAGGTTGATTCAGCTGAGTCAACTTGATGAGTTACATCTTGATGCCTATGAAAGCTCAGGCGATCTACAAGGAAATGACTAAAGCTGTTCATGATAAGAAAATCCTAAAGAGAGAGTTCAGTGCTCGAGATCAGGTGCTGCTCTATAATTCTCGGTTAAAACTGTTTCCTTGGAAGCTCAAGTCAAGATTGTCAGGTCCTTTCAAGGTCAAAGAAGTTAAACCATATGGAGCAATAGTGATGTGGAGCAAGGATGGAAGAGACTTCACAGTGAACGGACAAAGAGTTAAGCTCTACCTGGGGACTTCAATTGAGGAGGAAGGAACTTCAGTTACACTCTCCGATCCAGACTTTTCTTAACCAAAAAGAAAGGAAGTCAAGCTAGAAACTTTAAACAAGCTCACTTGGGAGGAAATCCCATGTTTATCTTTGTACATATTCTTGTTCTTTTTAGTCTACTTTTTTTTAGATTATTTGACATTTGTGAGTGAGTCCTTTCAGAATGAAAGATGATCAGGTGTGATAAGAGCTTTGGAAAGGATTTTAAAATTTCATCGTCTGTAGCGACCATTGTAGCGACCTAGAGAGGTCACTACACGGCCCAAGTGTGTCTCCTCAAAAAATTTCTAGGTGTTGTAGCGACCACTGCATATCGACCAAGCGAAGTTGCTACAAAATTTCTCGGGAGCCGTAGCGACCAGTGGAAGTCGCTACAGATCCAGATGAAAAATCACGAAAGTCTAAGTCCCGTAGCGACATTGCTCGGTCGCTACGAGGATTTGCGGGTGTCGTAGCGACCTCCACAACGACCTCCACAGCGACCAGAGTAAGTTGCTACACGGCCCAGGTAATTCTTCTTCCAACTCGAAACCGGTCCGTACCAAGTGAACCAAACCAAATTTCAACCTGATTTTTACACAAACCAGCCCAACCAACCCCCATCCTCCATATCCTTTTGGATCTCTCTCTCTCTCTCTCTCTCTCTCTCTCTCTCTCTCTCTCTCTCTCTCTCTCTCTCACTTCTATTCTCCAAATACGAAAATCAAATCCCCCAAGAACACAAAACCCCAACTTTCCCAATCCTTCATCAAACTCTTTGATTCAACTTGCTATCACCCCGAAATTGCCTGATACTTCCATATCTTGATTGATATCATTCATTCAAGCAACGATATGAAAATTTTGGATTGATTCTTCCTTAGAAAACTTTTCCAAAATTTTCAAAAGTTGTTGCATGTCCGAATTTTCGTTTGAAACTGGTTCTTCATGTTCTTACAAGCTTGTTTGTTGCTTTAGATTGATAAATTTCGTGATAGATAAGTGTCAATTGGGGATTTAAGAATTAGGGTTCTTGGTGTTGTTGAGAAATTGAAAATTTTGGGGAAATTAGATGTTTCTTCTTGGGTTCGCTACAATTAAATGTTCTAGAACTACTGTGAGGAGATTGCTTCATTCTAAGTCATTTGGAACTCATTTTGACGAATGATTGATTCTTAACCTGAGATTGAAATGCCTTCTTTTGAATGGCTTTGATTCTTCAATCAGTACATTAAGTTGGCTATTTGTGATATCTAAAACCTCTCGACATTGTTCTAATACTATTTTTAGTGTTTAATTTCAGGTACAAATGGCGAGAACTAGATCAACCGGAGCCAGCAGAAGCCGAAACCCACCACGAAGGACAGGAAATGAGGTTGAGCGAGAAAGGAAGAAAGCTGAAGAGATTGAGAGGGAGATTGGAGAGGGTCTTCAAGCTCCAACTGAAAGTGAGGATAAGGTTCCACCAAGACCAGTTAAGAAACCCAAATGGAAAGGGAAAGGAAAGGCGAAAGCCCAAGCAAAGGAAAGATATAGATCAGTCATCCCAACAAAACCTCAACTTTTTCAGTCACCTCCAAACCGATATCACATGGGCACCAACAAAGTTTCCTTGCCCTATCTTCTTGAGGGAAACCGAGCTTTATGATGGAATGTTTCAGATACTGGAGAGCATGAGACTGCAATCTCTCCTTACAATGGAAGCTCAGCCTCTGTACGTAGAAGCTTCATGTCATTTTCTCTCATCATTAGAAGTCTTGCGCCTTGGCGATGGACCAGCAGAGTTCGGGTATGGGAGGATCCAATTCAAGGTCAGAGGGAAGTCTACAAGCTGAGTTACAAAGAAATCAGAAAGATCATGGGCTTCAAGGATGATAAGCGTAGCGATCTTCCTAGAAATTATAACATCGCCGACAGGGTCTGGCCTCTAATTGCAGGATTTGCTCACGGCCCTCAGAGGAACAAAGAACACCAGCATTAGGAATCGTGTGGTCAGATATGTCCATCGCATCTTGGGCAACACACTCTTTGCTCGTCAAGAATCCGGGAACGTCTTGGATGATGAATTGACAATGATTGCCATGGGGCTTGTGCCATTGTTTGGGAAGGATGCGTTGTACCCAGACGAGGACGTTAATTTCTCAGATTTTGGGAGAGTAGGTTTCTTTGTGATGAGACTAAATTACTACCGGGACTGGGCCTGGACTAACCATGACAGTGCCTCAGCTGAGCATCGGCGGCCTCATTACACCACTCCTAAAGGCTGCAGGAGTCCCTCTCGATAGTGAAAGTCCTCAAGCCCCTTTGTACATGGATGGTCCATACATGAAGAGGACCAAATATCTTTCAAGAATGTTTCAAGGCAAGCACGTCTACTCATTCTACCTTCAATTTGATCATACAGAGCTTGTCCTACCAAACCCGCATGTTTGCATGGTTCGTAGCAAGTATAGTATCTCATTTGAAGTCCCACAAGATCTCCAGCTTGGCCCACACGGTCCACTTGATACTGTCCCAAATCACAGGAGAACCACTGCGAGACGATCGACTTCTGGTCCATCTTCATCTACTTCTGCTGCTACTCCAACACCTATCCCAACATCTAGCTCACAGGCCGCCCCTGAGATCCAAGAGGAAGAAGAAGAAGCACTCTATGGACCTCCCCGCTACTACTTTAAGCTGCATACTGGCGCCTTACCGAAAGGCCCTTTATGAGATGCCCATAAATATATTGGGAAGCTTGAGGGGTGCAACAGGATCCAACATAGGACCATCCACAAGTTGTTAGAAAAGTAGAAAGCGCTGAAGAAGATAGTAAAGAAGAACGCCGCAAACTCAGCCAAGTTCATGAAGAGAGTCACATAGGTTTTGGTTAGAGCAGGGATAGGAGGTTGTAAGGCGGAAGACTTCATTATGGCTGAGACTACTGCTCTAGAGCCTCCTCAACAGCCTCGTCATGGGAAAGGGAGTACTAGCACAGATTTTGCTCAGCTTCGTAAGAGGCGAAACCCTTCCCTTGTTCGTGGAGAATCAGGCAATGAATCCTCTTCTCTAGACACTTCCGACGGAGAAGAAGAAGGTTTTGAAGCAGTAAATGAGAAAAACATAGAGGCGAGTGATGAAGACGAAGGCGATGAGGAAGGAAGCAGAGAAGTGAGAGACGACGAGGCCACTGCCTCAGATTCAACATGAGGTATCTCCATACCTTTGTCACTGTACATATTCATTCTCTTATCATACATTCATTTCTTTTATTTATCTCTTTTTCTCTTGATTACACAGAGACTGTGTTGTTCAAGTTTGGGGGAGGTACCATGTCTAATCATTTTTCTTGTCTTCATTGCATAAGCATTTGAGTCTTGCATTGTACATATATATTAAAAAAATTATAAAATTTTGAAAACAACAAAAACAACCATGTAGTTGCATCATGTGCATCTTTATGAACGAGTCTAGAATATATAGGTTGCATTCATATCGCATAGGGGACAATAGCTAAACTAACCTTGCAAAGAACTTATGCTAAGAACTTAACTTGATAAACTTTGTAGTCGTGGCAAGTAGCTAGAGCATCCTTTGAAAGAACTGTAGACTTAGAGCCTTGAAAACTCCTCTTGAAACTTGTTTGATTGAGGAAGCTTGCTTGTCTTTGAAATCAACTCCAATATTACTTGAGTTAACAAACCTAATCAATCTTGCTTATGGGCTCTTGTTGTACTTGATCATGGTTACCTCACACACACTTGAGTCAGACTGATTCCTTTATACCAATCTTGGCAACTCAAGTGGCCATCTCTCCCTTGGATGTTTCTCCACACCCTTAACCTTACCTTCCTTTCTAGCTTCACTAATTTGTTGAGTGAGATCTCTTCTGAAAGTTTGATAAGTGCATAATGTTGAGAGTATTTAGAACGACAATGGTTGGTCCTCATTACTTTCTAGCTTTAGGATCTCATGATTGTCTAGCACATAGGATTGGAATGGAGTATTGAGTATTTCATCTTGAAGGCTGAGAGAAAAGTGAGTATAAAAAAAAAGATAAGATATTAGGATCAAAAAAAAGAAGAAGATTAGCTCAAGGAGTGTCAAAATAAGAAATCCTTAAGTAAAGAAAATAAAAGATTCAAAAGAGTGGGGAATAAAAAAAAAAAGACAAAAAGTGTGAGCTAAAGCCAAGAAAATGGTGGAATGATCCCTAGTTTGGGTGAGTAAAGGAGAGTTTGACATTGAAAATCATCGATAGAGATTACTTTATGTCTAGGAAATGGGTAGAACAATGAGGATTGAGCATCATACTCATGAATTGTTCTCTTTCTTAGATATATTATGCATAATGTCAAACTACTTATTCTTGAGAGTAAACCACCGTGAAAGAACATGATAGCCTTCTTGATTCAAAGTAGTTTCAAGCCTTTTTATCACCAATCCAAATGATTATGACCGATTTCCAATTGCAAGAATGCACTTATGATTACTGTTTAATGAATATGAGGGTTGGTTGCTTGGCTTGTTTGTGGAATCTTTAGAATGAGTATAAAGGATCTAGGAGTTGAGACAGGCCTAGCACTACAAGAAAACAGGGCTTTAACGACTACGCATTTGGTTGTTAGTTGGTCGTAATAGGGGCTTTACGACCAGCTAACAACCAATCACGAATGGTCGTTATCGACTAGTCGTAATCACTTTTTCGAGGTACATTGGTCGTAATATTACGACTAACACAATTAGTCGTAAGTTAGATGTACGTGTACGAGTAAAATGTTAAGTCGTAAAGTAGATGTAAATATATTAGTCGTAAACCAGAAGTAAAGCATTAGTCGTAAAGTAGAAGTAATATTAGTTGTCCATTGGTCGTAAATGTACGACTAACTTACATCGTCTATAGAGGTAAGATAGTCGTAATGGTACGACTAAGTTACTTCTTCAGTAGATGTTCATTAGACGTAATTGTACGACCTATTAACATCCGGTATAAAAATTAATTAATTAATTATTTTTTTAATATTTAAATGAGATTTTTGAAAAATTTATTTATTTAAAAATTCGATTAATTTTTAAAAAAAATTGAAATCCTTCATAAAAACATAATATATACATCCCTAAGTTTTTAAGATTCAAAATACAAAAAAATAAAAACCGAAAATATTTTAATTAATTGTTTAGGTTGATCTCATTTAAGAGATCAGCTTCTGCTTTGAGCTGCACGCCGATTTTAATTTTACTTGCTCTTCTGGAGTAGGGGTGGGGAGGAAGGTCGGACGAAGAGTCTGCCACTGAGTCATAACCGAAGGGTTGATATTTGGTGTCTGTGTCGATAAGGCATATCGAACATATTCGCCATAGTCTTAAACATGTCCTTGTGGGTGGATATGGTCTGGTTCGCAGATGACAATCCCTCCGGATCGAGGAGTCTTCTTCAATCCTAACAGCGTATTCTGCTCTCGCCCTCGGAACATCCTTCACACTCCCGACCCCGACCATACGTCCTTTTTTCTTTGGAACAAGCTTCATTGAATAAAAAAAAATTAGTATATGAAAAAAATTATATAATTAAACATAAGTTAAAAAGATTGAATATCTAACCTGCTCAAAACTTCGATCTTTTCGATGGTGGAAGCTGGACCGGAGCACCATCTGGATTCTCCTGAGTTAGTTGAGTATCGACCTCCTGAATCCGATTCTCGACCTCGTTGACGATCTGCTCTGCTCGAGGATGGGAGTAAGTGCCATCGGAATGCTGGTGGGTCGCCTTGTAAATTCGGCTAGAGATGGTGGTGCTCCTTCCTTGGCAGCCTATATTAAAAAAATAATTAAATGATTATTTAAATATAAAAAATAAATATGTTAAAAAAATTAAAAAACATCAAAATTAAACTTACAATTTGCAGTGCCCTTTTGGCATGTGGAGTCTGCCGGAAGTATGCGGTATTGGAAGGTTACCCTCAGCATCACGGGGTCAACCGAGACGTAGATCAATCGTATAGACCTTGTTGAACTACCCGACTGGCCATGTGTTGAATGGGTTCCAGATATATTCTGTCAGATGTTTGGAGTCTTGGTGGAAAACTTAAAAAAGAGTCTCGAGGTGGCAGCCAATAATGCCCTGTACGTTCAAGAAAAAGGCCACTTACAAAAACGTCTCGATCAATTGGCTGCAGCCCCACGAGGACATGTTATTCATTTTTGACCTGCCTCTAAATCACCCCAAAGTACCCTCCACTTTGTCTAGCATTTGCACAAATGTCTATTTCACAAAAGAAGTAGTAAACTATGTTCTTATGACATGATAAACGTATAGCATTGGCTTTGTATCTGTTTTTGAAGATTACTCCAATTCCTAGTCTACACCTTTCTATCATTGTATCAATTCGTTATATCACAAAACAGTCAGACCTATATTGCTTCGCGCACAATGTCTTGAAAAGCATAAACAAAAAAATCATAGTACCCAGCAAAACATGAGAAATATGTAACGTAAATAAATATAATATATTTCTTTCAAAAAAAAAAAAAACAAGTAATCAGTATTTGTGGGAAAATAGAAATAATATAAACAGTAAATTCTATAAGTAGACTACCACCGCGAGAGTAACACATTGAATCCAGAGATAATAGCGAAAACGGTCGTGGTGTCAGAGGCTTTAAGAGGATCCAGATTTACGGAATGAAGCATAGAACAAGAATAGCTCTAGCTGCACAAAATGAGTCCATCCTTTCCCGCTACTGGGCAGCCGCCCAATCAATCTAAAGGTCCCCGCACCGCTATATATACCCAAAAAATTACACCAATTCAACAAACTAAAGAGCAAGTCACTCATTAAAAATCATTAGAACCAAATGAGTGTAAATAAGACTTGAACCTATAGTGTGAGTAATATTGACATGAAATTTCATTAAAATTAATTTAAGAAACATATAATTACCAAGTCGTGCCGAGAGACAGTCCCAGAAGGAATTCGAAGAATCATGGTAATATCAAAGCCTTCCGTCAATACTCGGAGATCACTGATCCCTTGAGACAAACTAGGTAAATGATTGTTGCCATACTTCAATTATAGTCGCTGCACCATCAAATCAATCGGTATAGAAGAGCGTGGGTGGAACCCGGATGTGCGAGCTGGTGGAGAACCGAGGCTGACACTGTGAGAGTACACGAGGGAGGCCGTTGTGAAAGTCCCACAATTGAGCCGGAGGCATGAAAATGCACAACTAACTGATGGATTTGGGTCCTTTATTGCTTCTCCCATATATACCGTAAGGAAAGAAGTAATCAAGATTTTTAGATAGCTTTGTACTGGCCGCCACCTAGTTATAAAAGTAAAAGCCGAGCTGCAGAAAGCGTTCGGAGCTGCTTCCCATATAAAATGAGAAGAACCATCATACAAAGAAAGCCGTAACTTGGCAGAGGAGAATGTAACGTACGCCATGCTGGAGACAAATGGAACCGCTCGGGATCTGGCTATCCGGAACACCGTTATCAATCTCTTTGATTGGACCTGGAAGAATGTCCGGATAACTTGTGCGAGTCTCCAAGAAAGTCTATCTTATGAGAGAGAATAGTTCCGATACCGCAGTAGCAATAGACCCCGAAAGCCAAACCCCGTGAAGCCATTGAATTTGAGGAAAGAGATGAGGAGGAAAAGGAAATTAGAACGTGACCGGTATAGTATTTATGCTTGAGTGGTCGCATCGAGCAACGATTCTATAGTCATCTTATTAATTTTAAATCAACTTGCTTTATGGCTTAAGTAGTCCAAAGAAACAATATTAAATATACGACAGTCACATCTGGAAAGGAAAGGAAGAGGAACACGGATTATGAATGGTAAATATGTATATAAAGAGTATCAAAAGGTCTTGAGAGTAAGGGTGTTGAGGAGTAATATTAAATATATTAATTACAAAACCCTAAACGGAACTTTGCAACCGTTTTAAACTTTTATTTCCAACCTAAACTAAATTCCAAACCTATAACTATAATATCGCAAACCTGTCCTAATATAACTAGATATTGAACACTAAAGACTAAGCCCTAAACGGTAACAGCACCCAGTAACTGAAAAACTACGAAAATGGACAAAAAGGTACATAAAATTATTTGACTTAATGACCGAGAAGAATCCGAACATTGGGACTGCGTTTAGAAGAGAAGGGAGTGAGACAACCACACTAGAATCGTACATCATGCAGGCTGAGGGTCCCAAATTATCGAGGTCTACTATTATAGATGAATATTCGTAGGATGGGAGTCGATACTTGATTACACCAATTTGCTCTGCTTGTCGATAATCCCCAAATTATTGACTACGCGAAATCCACTTGCGTAAATAGAATACGCAGACCAAAAATTCTTCATCGATATACTCGATAATAGAAACTTGAGGTTGCTAATATTTATACGGAGACACAACTGTGTGTTTTAATAGAAATATTATTAAATTGGAATTTTTTTAGACAAAATTCTATGTGGTATATAGAACATATAACATTATATTTAAAGTTTGAGCGACGTAAAAGGAAAACGAACTTATTGTTCTATGCAACTAAAACTAGAAAATGGATAAAATATGTTACAACCAATTATAGTGGAGCTACTAAATTATAAGGACGTAGCGCCCTCTAATCTAATGAGCTAGAGTATTTGTACATTCGGGAAAAAAAAGAAAAAGAGGTTTATCAAGAAATGTTTTGTGGAACGTATAAACTACAATTTTCTAGTAAAAATAGTCTTTGGACCTTTGGACTACCTGTAAAGGTGACCGAAAAGAGGAGAAAAAATATATTATCTCAGCCATCTTTTTTTTTTTTATTTTTTTATTTTTTTTTATTCTTTCTTTTTTTTCCTTTTTTTTATTCTATTTTTCTTTTTTTTTTTTTTTCTTTTCTTTTTTTTGTTTTTTTTTTTTTTTTTTTTTTTTTTTCATTTATTGTTTTTTTTATTTTTTATTATTTTATTTTTTTTATTTTTTTTTTTGTTATTTTTTTTATTATTATTTTTTCTTTTTTTTTCTATTTAATTTTTATTATTTTTTTTGTTTTTTTTTCTTTTTTTTACCTTTTACTTTTCTTTATAACTCATTTTTTTTTAACTTCATTTTTTTATTTCTCTTATTTTCTTTTTACTGTTCATTTTTTGTTTTTTTTTTTATTTGTTTATAGTTATTTTTTTTTGTTTTTTTATTTATTTCCCTATCTTCGTTCTTATTATTGATTTTTTTTTTTTTTTTTTTTTTTTTTTTAACGTGTATTTTTTTTTTTTTTTTTTTTTTTTTGTTCTTACATCTTTCTTTTTATTCTTTCTTTTTTACATCATAAGTATTGTTTTTATATTTTTTCTTTCTTTTTTCAATGTAAGTTTTGTGTGATAATTAATTTATGGATGATCAATTTAGACACAAATCAAATCAAAAAGAATTTTAGAAAAATGGTCCGGTTTATCAACATTGATCTACAATTTACGTTAATCAAATATACGTCGTAACATGTATTTTTATGAAAGAGTTCTATAAATTTTAAACCTCTTTCTTTTGCAAGTCTATTTTCCCTTTGTCCGATGCATATATTTCTTCCCCGCACAAATTATTTTTTTTTATTTCTTTTTTTTTACATAAAATTCTAACCAATATCCACTTTTAAAATTATCTAATACTCTTTCTTTTATAATCAACTTCTATATTTAATGTGAAAGAATTTTGAGTCCGTGAGGTATTTTATAGGAAAGTTACGACCAATTAGGACAAAGGACAAAATGGTAGAACAAGTCGTCATTACGACTAATTATATGCTAATTGTACCTGTGGTTGTAGTTTTTTTAAGTCGTACATTTTAACGACTAATTTAATGACTAAATCTCGTTGTAGTCTAGTACTCGTACATTACGAATAATTAAATGACTAATGTGCATGTCGTTTGTAGTCTATCGTAATTTACGACTAGTAGCTTCTAATAACCTTTAATAGAAATCGCCTAAACCCCCAAAACCCTTAACCCCAAACCCTTAACCCGTTATTATACACTCCGATACTCAAAAAATACAAGTTGAACAAAATGAGTGTCATATATTATTTAATGCATTACAAGAGTTTAATACTAATAGTCTAAAAACACAATCACTCGCTCAGAACCTCTTCCACTTCTCATTTTCTTCAAATTCATCTTTCGTTCGGCTTCGTCTATATTGCATCGTCTGGACTTTCTTCCTAAATCAGATTATGCGGATCCCAGCAACAAAGTAAGGAGCTTCGATCCATAGCTGGTCGGGGTACTCGTACTCCAGTTACGGCATCTTCTTGTAAAGATGGTCTTCATCATGTTGAATTACTCGGCCCCTAGAGTGTAACTTTTTATTAGCGGCAACCAACCGGATTCCAGATTGTCCTGATCCTCGGATATGGAATAAAACAAATTTGTCTGCTTGGGAAAGCCAATATGTAGGTTCAAATGTTGTACCTCTTGTAGAATTTATGTCAAACAACATCAAACTTGCCATTACCGAACACCTCTATTGCGGTGGGGTCAAACCAGTCACATTTGAAAGAAACACAATTCAGTTTTGCAACGCCAGGGAACTCAACTTCGCATGACTCTTTAAATTCCATAAAATTTTGTCTCGCCTTCACACATACACCATAATCATTGTTGCTCGCCGGCTTCCATATTGTAAGTCGTGAAAAGTGTTTAGCCTCATGTGAAATACATAGATGTGTTGGTGTGATCTTGGCGAGCGGACCTTGTATTCAACTCGTGAAACCATCTGAGATAAAATTGATCATCATAATCGACCTGGAAAAACAAATATATATATTAAATATAAATTTGAATAAAAAAAACTATATTATAACATATATATACAAATACTGCATCTATTAATACCTGCGTTTCTTAACCATTTAAACAAAAATGTTTGTCTTCCTTTGTTGAGATCATTAGTGATATTCCTGGTATTAGCTTCTTCGACTTGGGACAACAAAATCGCTGTTTTAAAACGAAATGATCATTAAAGTTACTGTGTTAACAAGAAAAAGTAATTAATAATTTAGTACGTACCTTCAATAATTCAATCTCCTCGCAGTTTAGGGAAGTATTATATCGTGTAGGGCACTGTGAGCGTCTTCTGAACTCGACCACCAGACTGTTTTTAAGTTTTCCACCAAGACGTCCAATCTGACAGAATTATGCTGGACACTTCAACCAAAACATATGTCGCTCACACCACCGTCATCATTCGAGGTCGTCAGCTTTTCCGTGTCTGGACTTGTGATCCAAAGTAATAGGACGTTAAAGCTGAGAATGTTTTCCGTCATTCAAACTTTCCAGCAACTATTGAACCTTCCCCTTTGCCAGATTTTTTGCGTTTCCACTTTCAAAATAATTTTTCATAGCTGCGCTCGTAAGGATACATCCATCCATAATGAACCGGTCCCGAAAATATGCTTAATAGATAAAGTGGATAACAAGATGTTCCATACGTCAAAAAATGATGGAGGAAAGATTTTCTCCAAATCTGCCACGATCAAATTCTGGATATTCGCATCAAGTTGTGCGATGATATTCTCAGTTAAGGTGCGTGCGCTAAGATCTCTAAAAAAAGCTCCGATGCCTACAAATAATTTACCATTATCAGTTTTTTCCCAAAAGAATCAATAATAACTTTAATTTTTTTTACCTGCAAGTGCTTCGTGAACATTTTTGGGAAGCAACTCCGCAAATGCAAATGGTAGAAGTCGTTGCATAAAAACATGACAGTCATGACTCTTCATCCCCAAAAACTTTTGTCCCTGTTGATCAACACATCTTGATAGATTTGAAACATATCCATCGGAAAACTTCACATCTGATGCCACCCACTTGAACAATGCCGCTTTTGCTTCTGCTGACAATCTGAATATGGGAACCGGAATTTTCCCATCGTTTTTAATATGCAGCTCAATCGTAGAACATAATGCAGGCAAATCCAACCTTGACTTCTTGTTATCTTTTGTCTTCCCCCTGGACGTTCAACAAAGTATTGATGATGTTGTCAAAGAATTTCTTCTCTATATGCATCACATCAAGATTGTGGCGCAAAAGTAGATCTTTCCAATATGGAAGTTCCCAAAATATACTTTTTTGTGCCAATTATGTTGCGTCCCATAACCATCAGGCATATTCCAAGAGTATGCCAATTACCCCCATTCACAACTGTCTCTACTCCACCATAGTAATCAATTTTCCTTCTCGATTTCTACTCCAGATAAATACGGTGGAGCCGTGTCTCGAACAACTCTTTTCGCCCCGAAACAATGTCTTGTTCCTGCGGTACGGATGGTTAATGGAAAGAAATCTCCGATGACAATCAAACCAGGACGTCTTCCTACCATTCTTCAGCTGAAATGCGTATGTGCTTCCCATACAATAAGGACAAGACAGCCTTCCATGCGTCGTCCAACCCGACAACATCCCGTATGCTGGAAAGTCACTGATAGTCCACAATAGAACTGGCTCGCATTGTAAAGTTTGTTTTGTTGAACAATCATAAGTCTCCACGCCTGTTGACCATAATTCCTTCATTCTTCTATCAACGGTTGTAGAAAAATATCGAGGGACCTCTTTGGATGCTTTGGCCCAGGTATCAATATACTCATGAAAAGCAATTCCTTTTCCATACACATCTCTGGTGGAAGGTTGTATGGCGTCAAGAAGACTAGCCAAAGCGAGTATTGTCTGCCCGACATCCCAAACTGACTAAAGCCATCTGTGCAGAGCCCAAGATAAATGTTGCGGGGGTTGCCTAGCAAAATCAGGGTACACCGAATTCAAGTGTTTCCACGCCTTTGCATCAGAGGGATGATTTATCTCTCCTTCCTTCTGAACATGTACTGCATGCCATCTCATCGATGCCGCCGTCTTCTCAGATTGATACAATCTCTTTAGTCTATCCTTAATAGGTAAGTACCACATCCGTTGGTACGACACCCCGATTCCACCCACGTCCCGGTTTATATCGTGGTTTCTTGCAAAATTTACACTCTAACAATTCGGCATTGTTTCCCCAGTATATCATACAGTTGTCTATACACACATCAATCATCTCCGAAGGTAAGCCAAGACTATGAACAAGTTTCTGAATCTCATAATAAGATTCAGCACACAAGTTATCTTCAGGCAAATACTCTTTAAACAACTCAGCCCATGCATCCATACAAACTTCAGGTAAGTTATGATCAGTTTTGATATTCATCATCCTAGCTGCCAATGATAATTTAGAAAGACCTTCTCTACAACCTTGATAAATTGGCTGATTAGCTGCTGCTAACATTTCATAATATCTTTTTGCATCCAAGTTAGAGCCCTCTACATTTTCGACCTCCTGATCAATTACTGATGTTGTTTCACGAAATCCATCGGTAACCATATCATGCATCCTATCATGATCTACCAAATTATCTTCTTGAATGACGTTTTCAGAAGGCAAATGTGGCTCATCTCGGTTACGAACATTTTCAACCTGATTACTACAACTACCTTCATTCCTATTCTCACCCTCCCCGTGGTTAAACCATATATAGTAATGCGGGGTAAATCCTCTATTTACTATATGTTTTCCAAACAGTTTCACTAGTAGCAAACTTTGTATTGTTGCACTTACGACAGGGACAAAACATTTTACACGTTTCTTGTGTGAGAGGCGTCTGTCCGGCTTGGTTCATGAATATCTCTGCTCCATTGAGATATTTGTCTTTTACTCTTCCTTTTGAATCTTTATGAGCATACATCCAACTACGAATCTCATAAATATTTCCAGACATTTTTTTCGTTTTTTTTTCTCTTCTTGTTTTTTTTGTGCATCTTAAGAATGAGGGAGAAGGTTATATTTATAGAGAAATTTCGATTTGGTAGGTAGCAATGTTACAACGAATGTACGTTGGATTTCAACTTAACAACTAACAAACAACTAATTTACTCGTACATTAGTCGTAATATAGATGCAAGATATTCGAGGTAAATTAGTCGTACAATAACTCGTAAATTAGTCGTTATTTAGATGCAAGATATTAAAGGTAAGTTAGTCGTACTTTTACATCTAATTTACGACTAAGGTTTAATTTAGTCGTAAAGTAGATGTAACTTTACGACTAGCTTACTACTCAACTTATTAGTAGTAATTTTACATCTACTTTACGACAAAATGAACTTTAATCGTAAAGTGGTCGTAAAGTGGATGTAATATTACGACCAATATTTCCTGGTCGTAATACCTGGGTCGTTAAAGCCCTGTTTTCTTGTAGTGTAGAGAAGTTAGAGTTTGATAAGTTCTTTGCTCTAGCTATTTGAAAAAACTATGCAAGGGTATCATGTTGATGGCTAAGAAGAGTACTTTTGGTAATGAGTTCCCGCTTTCGAACCTCTCCACCTTGTTAATCTTGTGAATTTACTTGTGGACAAGTAAGGATCAAGTTTGGGGGAGTTGATTTTCTGCATATTTGCATTGGTTTTAGTCATTATTCATTGTACATTTTGATCACTTAGACTAGATTTAGACTTGTTTTAGGTTGCATTGCATTGCATTTGTCTACATCAGGTGTTGGAGATCCTTAATGGTGAGTTTGAAGACATTTGAGGTCAGGAAAGAGAAGTTTGGGGCATAAGAATTTTTTTGCTCCCTAAGTGTCGTAGCGACCTGAATGTAGCGATTAGGAGAGGTCGTTAGAAGAAGTTTCCGGGAGCCGTAGCGACCACCATAGCGACCAGAAGAGGTCTCTACGAGATCCCCACCAAAAATCGACCAGTGTTGTATCGACCCCATCATAGCGACCACGAGAGGTCGCTACGAGGATTTGCGGACACCGTAGCGACCAGGCGAGGTTGCTACAGGTTCTACAGATCCTATATTGGATCTTATTCGCCCAAAATCAATACCCTTGCCCATGGGTTCCTTTGCCTCAATTGATTTTAAACCTTTAGCCCTTACTTACTTTTGTTACCTTCATTCACTCATCAAAAACTTATTGCACTTAGATTAAGTTTATACATGTATTCTCATTGCATCATGGTCACTTAGGATTAGATTGACACTCATCTATACTACTTTGATTAGGATAGAGTAAATCTTTATCATTAGGGTGACAATTATATTTAGACATTATGTGAGCCCTCGCTTTTCAAACCTCTTTCACAAGTTGTCTGTTTTGCTTGAGGGCAAGCAAAAACTTAAGTCTGGGGGAGTTGATATACCCTATTATTTACCAGTTTTAGGTCATGTTATAGACCCTATCTAGAGTCTAAAAGTGTGTTATAGGCTATGTTTTAGGAGTATTTTCAGGTTCGTGTACGTTTTTGGAGAACTTAGGTGATTCTGGAGCTTTTTGAGGTGCAGAGCTGCACAGACACGTCAGATATTTTGCTATTGATGGAGACCTTCCCATTGTGTGATTGAGCTGAGATTTGGACACAAGAAAGAGTTTTTTAGTTAGATTTCCAATACCATTGGTTTAATCTCCATCTGCGGGTAATATCTAAAATTATTCCTATTTAACTGAAGAGTTTTTTTGTTTGCCTCGCGAGAGGAAGCTGTCGAGAAGATGATGGACTGTCGATCGACGAACAGACTTAGTGTCGATCTATGGTGATTCCAGAAGACAGGTCCGACTTGTGTCGAGACCAGCTGAAGCCCATAAGCCTCCACAAAGTACCAAAATACCATTGGATGTGTTTTTGACCTATTTTATGTTCTGTTAAGCCATTGTTGACGGATATGTTTTACTTATAAGAAGAGAAGAGCTTAGGATTGGAAGAGAGAGATCTGAACACCTTTACAGAGAATATATTGAACTCCCTTTATCTCTTATATTATTATTCTATTGCAATTTATTAAGGT
Source organism: Moricandia arvensis (assembly GCA_905132765.1). Lineage (NCBI taxonomy): Eukaryota > Viridiplantae > Streptophyta > Magnoliopsida > Brassicales > Brassicaceae > Moricandia > Moricandia arvensis. Next base: position 1,910 of record CAJHQP010005622.1, on the reverse strand, counting down.
ATTTGTTATATTTCTCATTAATCATGACTAAGTAGTTTGCTTTTTAGATTTTGGGTTCTTTAAAAGTGGCTATGAAATGTTAATCACATAGAATTGTTAGGGTAATCATCTAGTTCTTTGTTTAAGTTGTTCTTAATGCTGAGTTGAATTTGATTACTTCAACCCTAGATTTTAGGAATTAATTAGCGCAAGCGAGAGCCTGGCTATAACCCTGAAACCTATCTTAAACAGTCTAAAACCCTAGTAACAAATGAGAATTGAATTAGGAGTTTATAGAACATATTAAACATAAAATTGTATCTGCTTAAAGTAGCATCGGTCGACACCACACAGTGGCCATCATCGATACACAGTTGAGATTCACGAGAGTGATCTCCTAAACCCTAGAGTTTGAGTTTGAGAACGATACTTTATAAAACCCTTAGCCATCTATTAATCTACATAATTTAGGCTTACCTGAGAATTTTCCTAAGTCTTTTCTTTCCCATAAGTCTGTACAAACCAATCAATCAATCCTTGAATCACTGCTTATTATATCATTGTTACTATCCCAGATTTAATTCAAAAACAAATAGTCCTATTGTGCAATCCTAGAGTCTTTGTGGATTCGATCCCTAAGTACTACACTGAACCTCTTATTTGAGAGAGTAAATTGGGAAATATGGTTAATTTGAAAGTGAAATAATACCCCACATCAGTTACTTAAAAGGAGGTCCGAGGAGAGGCTTAGGGGAGTTCCAGAAGAAGGCTTATTACTTTGAGCTAATGATACTTGCAAATTACTGGATGGTCAGACTCGGACTGGGGCTAGCTGCCCTCTAACTAGGAGATCGGTTACATGTTATTTTTTTCCAGCTAGGGAACTCCCCAATCTCATGGAAAACGAAGAAGCAACCAATATTGAGTATGTCATTAGCGGAAGCAGAATACAAGGCAATGGCTTATTTTACGAAGGAATTGATATGGCTGAAGAGAATACTTCAAGGATTTCAGCATTCAACATGACAACCTATGCAACTAAATTGAGATAGGCAAGGCGGATTTACACATAAGTAATAATCATGTATTCACGAAGAACGAAGCACATCGAATTGGATTGTCCATTTTGTTTAGAGATGAAATCATTGCTGGAACTATAAGCTACATTTCATGTTAAGTCAAGAATATTTTAGTAGATTTGTTCACCAATCTTTAGGCCGATATGAGTTTGAAGGTTTCAAGAACAAGTTGACATTCGAGACCTTGTATGCTCCAAAGTGAGGAGGAGTGTTGGAAATGAATTCTGATATTAATTGGGATTATCATTAGTTGTTGTATATGTTTAGTCTTTCGTAAGTAATGGTTGGTTGTAACCGGTTAGATATGTAGTTGAGATATCCTCTCCTTATAGTTGTATATATTGAGGTGCTCTCTTTCAAAGTGAATATACGAAAAACGTTCAACACTTTTTTATCTCTCTGTTCATTCTAAATATGTTATCTATGCTGTGCGGACGATAATCATGGCCATCGATGTTCGAGTAAAGAGCTGAAAATAATGATGATGGAGGAATGGAATGGTGAAGAAAACTTTAAGAATGGAGATCCCAAATTGCTTAAGTCACAAGTGTGCTTGAATGTGATGATGTATATCAGCAAAGGGAGAGAAACGGATTTTGTGGAATCCGTTAGTCTATGGACGTCAAATTCAAGACATAATCACTGAAAAACACCAACAAAAGCAACAACTACCTAAAGACCAAACTTGGAATCATGTGAGGCATTTTCAAAGCAAAATTCAAAGTTTCACCTTCAGGACAAGGTGAAAGTGGGGAATACGGGAAGAGGGGTATTGATAGATCACGACGCTTGAGAACACAGTAGTTTGAAAGAAAAAGAAGGGATTGGAGAAGAAGGTTATATATATTTACT
>CAJHQP010005621.1:0-44561 GCA_905132765.1 Moricandia arvensis | reverse complement strand
GGAAAGGCTTGTGGAATCATTGTACACAAGCAGCTCCATCTAATCTTCAAGATGGAGGCAAATGGCAGAAAGAAGATTTCATGGTTTTGTTCAGCCTCCAAAGCTCTTTTGAAGCTTCTATTATGGAAGCTTACTCATACTGTGAGAGTGCTAAAGAGCTTTGGGAGACTCTCCACAAGGTTTATGGCAACTCATCCAACTTGAGCCGAGTGTATGAGCTCAAGAGGGCCATAAACGACCTGTCTCAGGAGGATATGGAGTTTACTGACCACTTTGGAAAGTTCAGGTCCCTTTGGGCCGAGCTTGATATGCTAAGACCATCTACAACAAATCCAAACATCCTCAATGAAAGAAGAGAGCAAGACAAGGTGTTTGGGCTGCTCCTCACTCTTCATCCAGCCTTCAATGATCTAGTGAAGCACATACTGAGGTCAGAAAAGCTGCCATCTCTTGAAGAAGTGTGCTCCCAAATCCAAAAGGAACAAGGGTCACACGATTTGTTTGAAGTAAAGGAGTCCCTTTCCCTTCCCAATCAAGCAGCTGCCTCTCCTCAGTCACCAAAGACTTACTACAAGAAGGAGGAGAGGAGAGGAGTCAGGTGTGAGCACTGCAAGCAAGATGGTCATACCAAGGAGAAGTGTTGGGATCTTCAGCCACACCTCAAACCTTCCAAGTTCAGATGAACCATGGCCATGGAGGTTCAAGGAACTAGCTCAGGTTCCTGGGTTGTAAGTTAACCTCCTAAACTTCAATAACAGCTTGTTCAATTGTTTAAGTTGTTTCTGGTTGTGTGTGTTATGTTCTAGGAGTTTACTAGCAAGGTTTTGTCTACTTCCTGTCCTAGTTTAATTGTTTGTGTTCTGTATGGTCTAGGCGAGTTGCTTAGAACCTGTTGTGTGCCTTGCTGCATTGCTAGAGGTCTAGGAGAGTTTCCTGGTCATGTCTTGCATTCATGGTTGTGTAGCTTGATTAGATGAGTTATCTAGTCTAAGCTACTATTATAAATTGTCATTGCATTCTGTTCTGTCAAATGTGTGATAAAATGAGCCTAGATGCCTTGTAATTGATGAGTTATCATGCTTGAGCATTTAGAGAATTGGTTTGCTTGGATTTGAACTGAATGAGTTGTTTAGATTCAGTCCATTGCATCTTGTTGTTCATTATGGATCAGACTTGGTGAGTTATCAAGGTCTGATCCTAATGTGTGGTCTAATTCTTGCTGGAGTTTGAGTGGTATTTCAGGTACACAAGTGTTGTCCTCTGTCCATCACCAAACCAAGACAAAGATGAACACTTTGCCCATGCTGTTCAGAGCCTACACATGATGTATATTCCTGGTTGATCCAGAGCCTACACATGATGTATATTCCTGACCATGGAGAGATATCTTGTTTGGAGACCCGGTTCACTTAAGCGCAGGCTGTAGGGACTGTTGTGCTCCTGTTTCAAGAGACACACAAGGAAGAGTGGTTGTTTAAGGCAGTGGAGAAGAGATCAAGGGAGGAACCAGTTGGTTTAAGCGCAGCTGTAGGGGTGATGCGCTCCTGGTTTTAAGCTCAGTATTGCTAACTTCCAAGCTTGGTCCTTCACCTATATTCTCTGGATCAAGCTTGAGGAGGGGTAATGATGAGCAATCCTGAAGATCCAAGTCGTCCATTGCCTCCTGCAAGCTGTGGAGTTCACACTTGCATCATAAACCGGATCAAAGAAGCCATCTAGAACCCATTACAACCATGCAAGCTTGGTCCTTCCTATTCTCAGTTCAAAGCTTGTGTTGATGTAGCTTCCATGATCCAAGTATTGTCTTACCAAGTGGGGAATTAAAGTGGAGTTCACTCCCCACCATTCTTATGAAAGGGAAGCATATAAAACTCTCATTTCAATTGGTTTATCATTCTGATTGTATTACTTGAAATGCTTTGGATGATTGTTTAGTGTATTGTCCTAAGAGCTGATGCACCTTTGGGATAATGTATCAGGTACCATACTTGGATCTCTCTGTAGCAGAAGCTGGTGGCCCCTTAATTCCTTTCAACATGGCGAGTAGTCAGAAGAGAGGGGGAGACACAACTGGCCTTAAGAAGAGTTCCAAGATGATGGTGTGTGCATGTGGTGGAGTTCACGCTTGCACCACAAGTTAGGCCATGATCCAGAGCCTAAGGACTCCACCATGAATTATCTGAAGCTCCTTAGGCTCACTGGCTAATCCCTAGGCTTTGAAGAACTCTACTCTTTTCCTTAGCTGGTTTTGTTCCAAATGGGTTTTCTGGCTAAGGTTTTTAATGAGGGAGCTTCTTCAAGGTTCCAAGCTTGTCCAAGGATCTCCTATGGTCAATCTTGAGGGGGAGTGTTGGAATGAAGAAGGAAGAAGCACCAGCTGACAAGGAAGGTCGATTGTGCAAAGATTGTGCAAAGTTTGTACAAAAAGATTATTTTGCACAAGATTTGCACAAGAAAGATAATGAAGTGCAAAGTTCGGGTCAGCCTCAAAACACCCAAAGATCAATGTGCAAAACAAGGGTTGAAGATAATCTTTGGTGCAAAGTTTGTGTAAAAGAATCAAGACCAATGTGCATATCCCGAGTGAGATTTATGTCGGCCAAGAAAAGAAGAGAAGGAGTTGGCGCCAAAGGTTCCAGTTTGAATTCAAACTAGATCACATGTGAGCTTAAGGGGAGGGGACCGTTTGGACATGTCCCTATCTCGCCTAGACCAGCACAGAGCCTCAGTCTCTGCTTTGTATTCTTCCATCTATCTTTATTTAATTATGTCTCTGATATTTTGTTGTTTATTGCTGTTCTTTGGCTATTTAAGAGCCTGTGTACACGAAATTAAACCTAAGGGAGAGGAGTCCTCTTTGCTTCATTATTCTATGTTCTAAGTCCTATATTCTCTGTTTACTCTCTCTCTCTCACGAAAATCTCTATAGAACACTCTCATTCTCCTTATACTCTCCATAGTATTCTCCTCCATTCTCTCTGGTTCCTTTCACTCTTTGTCATCTAAATCGACCATACTCTGTCTCTACAACTCCCTCACACTTAAATCTATCTATTCTCACACTTGGAAGACCTTGGCAATCTGATCGCCGAGTTATCCATGATGGCTTCACCAACAAGCATTCCTTTGAGTTCAAGGGTCGCAAGACTGTCCTGGTTCCCTTGACACCTAAGGAAGTTCAACAATGATGTGATCATGGACCAGCTTACTAAAGAGGACAAAGGGAGCTTAGATGATGTGATTATGGACCGGATCACTAAGAAGAACAAGGAGAGTCTAGATGAGCCACATGAAGCCACAATGCACCAGCAGCCTGGTGATGATGCTCTAGCTATTCCAGAAGGTTCCATGACTTGTTCCAGAGTCAAGAAACTTAAGGATAATGTTGTTGGATTACTCATTTCACATCCACAACAAGAAGAAAGTCTTGGACAAGGTTTGATCCGAGATGTCTTTGGTACGGCCTTGGAATGGCTGTCTCTCCTTGGATCACTTGAAGGGGGTGTGGATTGATGAGAGATGATGGAGATGATCTTCTCCTTAGAGCTATGAGATGCTCTAAAGATTTTTAGCTACTCCTGAGACACAGGGGCGTCCTGCTTGATGTCTAGGATGGATCACAGAAGGTTTAACTCTTCTTTAGTGTGATATAAAACTGCTCACCAACGTGAACAAGATAGAGAAGTCTCCAAAGAGACGATTTGTTTGAGCCAAAGCTTAAGTTTATTGAATAATGGTTGATTGTTTACATGGAGGTTCGTGGCTACATAAATAAGAAAGAAGAAAACAAAATCCTAAGCTAAAAAAAACCTAAACCTAAACCAAGTTGGTTTAGTCTAAACTTATTCCTAATTGGTTTACTAACCCTAAACCCAATTGCAATTGGTTTACACTTAATAAAAATCATAAATAAACTTAAAATAAACCATATTAGACGTGCTTAATCTTCTTGGCCCAATCATAATCCAAGCTGGCTTGTCTTTCCACTTTTTTGGGCCGATAAAGGCCTTTTTCGAACAACTGCTTGGGCTCAATCCATCTTCTTTCTGCTACGACCAAGTACCTCCTTAAGCTCATTTGGATGATGAAAATACTCCTTATAATCCATTTCCAGCTCTGGTTCTTCATCTTCCATTTCCAACTCATTTCTCGGCCATGTCGGTTTGACCGGTCCATTTGTCGATCATGCCAGACCATCCATTTCATTTCCTGCCCAACCAGCTTCCTTCCATCAATTCCTTGGTCAATCAGGTTAAATACTAGACGTCCATGTTGGTCCATAGTCATTCCTATCTTTATAAAGGCCTCATCAAGGCCCATAGCCTTCTGTCGGTCCAATACCTCATGAATAAGGCCAATAAGCTCTCCAATGAGCCTATTAAGCTGTGCTATGGCCCATAGTCTTTCTGAGACGTGCATTGGCTTCCACATCATAAATTTGAAGCTGATCCAGGTCGCACTATTCCCTCCTTCATTGGCTTCCACATCATAAATTTCTGCTCCTTGTTTAGCTCAGATCTCATTGCTTCTGATTGAGCTTTTCTCCACTGATACCCAACACAAGCCTTGATCTTAAAATTCTGGAAACGTGATCTCAGCTTAGACTCACCAGAAAATACCATTGACTCTTCTTGTTCATGAAAGAACCCTTCAAAATAAAGCTTCAATGCTGCTGCTATTTGGATCAGAGTGTTGTTGGTGCTTTTATGCACACAAAAGCTTCCTCCTGGTTCAAAAACAACTTGTTGCAGACACTTGACAAACCTTAGATGATCCACGAGATGTATCTGAACCCACACAAGAGGTTTGGCTAGTTGATCAGAAGAAACAGTTTCAGCATCACCTTGATCAACCAAATCTTCAAGCATTAAATCAGTAGCTCTAGATGATCCACCAACTACTCCTACTTCAGCTTGGTTTTGACCAGGCACGTGAACACACATAGCTGTTGATCTATCCTCTTGTTTCAGTTGATCATCCAAGTGTTGTTCCTTAAAAGAAATTGCCGGTTTTGACTCAATCTCCTCTTCCTCCTCAGCCTGTTTTAAAGGTAGATTAGACCACGACCCAAACTGATCCAAAACAACTTTCTTTGCTTCTCCAGCTCGTGCTTCCTCAGATGGATTTAGATCATGAGGTTTCAGTGGATCACGATCTGGCTTTGTTGGTACAATAACTATCAAACCCTCGAAAGCTTGAAGCAAATTTCTTCTCAAGTCATCTTGGAATTGTTGGCTATGCAAATAAGCATGTTTTGTCCTCCTGCTTGCCTCCTGTACGTGCTCATTATCACTGCTAAGCTCAGCTTTCTTATTAGATCCTTTCCCTTCCTGCAACAACTCCATTGTTGCTTTTCTCGCAACTTTCTGCTCATGCTTTCTCTTGATTCCATTAGAATACATGGAATATATACTTGGTGACTGATAGATCACGTGATTTCAGAGTAAGAACACAAACCCTAACCTTCAAGTGGCTCTGATACCACTTGGTGCGGCACTGGAATGGCTGTCTCTCCCTGGATACCAAACAAAAGCCTTGATCTTAGGCTTCTGGAAACGTGATCTCAGCTTAGATAAACCAGAAACAAGAATTGGTTCTCTCTGTTCATGCAATAACCCTTTCAAGTCAAGCTTCAATGCTGCTGCTATTTGGATCAGATTGTTGTTGATGCTTTTACGCAAACACAAGCTTTCTCCTGGTTCAAAAACAAGGTGTTGCAGCCCCTTAACAAACCTCAGGTGCTCCACTAGGCTGATCTGAATCCATACAGGAGGTTTTGTTAGTAGATCACAAGAAAAAGATTCAATGATATCACCTTCTTCAACCATAGTTGTAAGTTGTAATTCATGAGCTTTAGGTGATCCATCAAGGACTCCTTCTTCAGCTTGGTTCAGAACATGCACGTGATCATATATAACTGATGATATCTCCTCTTGATTCAGGTGGGTGTCCCAGTTGTCTGCTTGACAAAGAGTGGTTGGTTCTGATTCAAACTCCTCTTCCTCCTCAGCCTGTTTTAAAGGTAGCTTAGACCACGACCCAAACTGATCCAAAACAACTTTCTTTGCTTCTCCAGCTCGTGCTTCCTCAGGTGGATTTAGATCAGGATGTTTCAGTGGCTCACGATCTGCCTTTGTTGGTACAATAACTATCAAACCCTCGAAAGCTTGAAGCAAATTTCTTCTCAGATCATCTTGGAATTGTGGGCTATGCAAATAAGCATGTTTTGTCCTCCTGCTTGCCTCCTGTACGTGCTCATAATCACTGCTCAGCTCAGCTTTCTTATTAGATCATTTCCCTTCCTGCAACAACTCCCTTGTTGCTTTTCTCGCAACCTTCTGCTCATGCTTTCTCTTGATTCCATAAGAATACATGGAATATATGCTTGGTAACTGATAGATCTCGTGATTTCAGAGTAAGAACACAAACCCTAACCTTCAAGTGGCTCTGATACCACTTGGTACGGCACTGGAATGGCTCTCTCGCCCTAGATCACTTGAAGGGGGTGTGGATTGATGAGAGATGATGGAGATGATCTTCTCCTTAGAGCTATGAGATCCTCTAAAGATGTTTAGCTACTCCTGAGACACAGGGGCGTCCTGCTTGATGTCTAGGATGGATCACAGAAGGTTTAACTCTTCTTTAGTGTGATATAAAACTGCTCACCAACGTGAACAAGATAGAGACGATTTGTTTGAGTCAAAGCTTAAGTTTATTGAATAATGGTTGATTGTTTACATTGAGGTTCGTGGCTACATAAATAAGAAAGAAGAAAATGAAATCCTAAGCTAAAAAAAAACCTAAACCTAAACCAAGTTGGTTTAGTCTAAACCTATTCCTAATTAGTTTACTAACCCTAAACCCAATTGCAATTGGTTTACACTTAATAAAAAATCATAAATAAACTAAAAATAAACCATATTAGACGTGCTTAATCTTCTTGGCCCAATCATAATCCAAGCTGGCTTGTCTTTCCACTCTTTTGGGCCGATAAAGGCCTTTTTCGAACAACTGCTTGGGCTCAATCCATCTTGTTTCTGCTACGACCAAGTACCTCCTTAAGATCATTTGGATGATGAAAATACTCCTTATAATCCATTTCCAGCTCTGGTTCTTCATCTTCCATTTCCAACTCATTTCTCGGCCATGTCGGTTTGACCGGTCCATTTCTCGATCATGCCAGACCATCCATTTCATTTCCTGCCCAACCAGCTTCCTTCCATCAATTCCTTGGTCAATCAGGTTGAATACTAGACGTCCATGCTGGTCCATAGTCATTCCTATCTTTATAAAGGCCTCATCAAGGCCAATAGCCTTCTGTCGGTCCAATACCTCATGAATAAGGCCAATAAGCTCTCCAATGAGCCTATTAAGCTGTGCTATGGCCCATAGTCTTTTTGAGACGTGCATTGGCTTCCAGAGCATAAATTTGAAGCTGATCCAGGTCGCACCAGTCTTGATCATCATTCAAGCCATCTCTACATCAAGCTGAGTTAGTGTCTAGGCAAGACACTTGGTGCGTGCTCTTTTCCTTGCTTTTGGTTTTGTCCCACGAGGTTTTCCGGAGGAAGGTTTTTAACGAGACCACAACTTGTATTACACATCACTTAGGCTCTATCTCGCCCCAAGAGTAGCAGAAGTTCACATTTTATTACATTTTAAAGCTTATGTTATTTTTAAACTATAGTTTTCCTTTTTATTATTTTCGAAACACTAGAGAGCCTGTTCTCTTGTTTCTTTTATTTAAAGGGTTCTCCTAACCATATTGTAATCAAGAAATCAATAAACCACGAGTTTCTTTTCTCTCTTGACGGCTCTCTCTCTCTAGAAGTTGTCGAGTTCTGGTGTGTAATATCCACAGACCTAAGGGCTTCTTATTTGGTGTGTCATATCCAGATCAGTCGCCTAGGAGTACCAAGAGATCATCCATCCCTCTTGTGTCACCATTAAATCCACAAACCTTGAAGAACTTGAGTCCCTGATTCGTTCTTGCAAGGATCTATCCATCCCCATCAACCAAAGAGCATCCTAGGGGTGCATCAAGTGGTATCAGAGCAACTTTGGTTAGGGAAGTTTCGTTTTCTCTTCAAATCTCTTTGTTTCATCAGTAAATCTTCTTAATCATCTTGAACAGAAGTAGATCTAAGTTTTCTTAGGGCTGCTCGAGTTTGATTTGTGTTCTAGGCGAAATTTTGAGATTTTCCTTTTTACTTGTTAGGCAGAAAATCCTAGTTCCTTTTAACCCTAGCCGCATGAGTTTTTGTTTACTCTTTCCATCTTTTGATCAACTGCAAAAATTATTAATCGAATTGAACAATGGGAAGGTTCTTGGTGTAGTAGCCGGTTATAAGAAGCGCAGGCCATGAAGGTTGTTGAGCTCCTGGTTCAAGACACACAAGAAGAGAAGGTCATCACTGAAGCTTGAGGAGGCCGGTGACCTGAGGGTACTTGAAGCTGAAGACATGGAGGTGGACCAGTGGTTTAAGCACAGCTGTTGGGGTGGTGTGCTCCTGGTTTGGATGCTCATTCAGGCTCACTTTCAAGCTTGAACCTAGACTCAATTCAAGCTTGAGGTGGGGAATTGAGTGAGCTACCTGTTGATATAAGTTCAAGACCTGGTTCCTCCTCACCATTGCACCAGGAATAGAAGATGGAGCCATCCGGGTTTAGACATTGGCGAGTCTAGACAAGAGAGTGGTCAGAGCACTCTTGGCTGTGTGAAGAAGAAGGTGACTCTACAATGCGGCTTCTGAAGTGAGGTGGTTGAAGAGTTAGCTGAGGTATCTTCCAGCATTCCATTCAAGGTGGCAAGATCAGAAAGGAGTGGGCAGTGGTGTGTTGATCAAGATCATGAAGCTGTCCTTCCAAGCTTGACTTGTTCCACATGGTCAAGCTTGTGGGGGAGTATTGAGAAGCTTCAATGATCTGTGAAGATGGAGTCCTTGGTGGTTATTCAAGAAGAAGAAGCAACGAAGGCTGAGAAGGATGATGGTACTCAATGGAGTTTGTATCTTGGTAATCCGAGCACTTAACCCAACAAGAAGTTGGGTGAAAGGGGGAGAGACCAAGATCAGTATAAGATGAGCTAGATGAGCTCAATAATAGTTAGTGGTGTGCAATGAGAGTCGGTCCAGACTTGCACCACAATGAGGGCCATGATCCAGAGTTCTTTGTGTCCACCACACTGGTTGAGACACAAAGAACTCACTGGCCAATCCCTAGGCCTTGGAGATCTTACTCTTTTCCTTATCAAGGTTTTATCCCAAAAAGGGTTTTCTTTGATAAGGTTTTTAATGAGGAGACTCTTCAAGGTTCCAAGCTTGACTTAGGATCACTAGAGTCAAGCTTGAGGGGGAGTGTTAACTTGAAGAGATGAAATGGATACAACAAGCTTTGAGAGTGTAGATGATGTTTGGTGCAAGACTAGGGCAAGACCTCCGGAGAAGTGTTTGAGACCTTAGGAGGGTCCAGAAGCTTATACAAAGCAAAGAGAGAGTCCAAGATGGGTTCACAAGACATGGAAGAAGGTTGTGGAGGAGTTAGGCTACAAATGGGCGAGTGTGCAAAATTAAGGTTGAGTAGTACGGACGGTACAGACTGTACGGATGGTACGGCCATACCGTACGGACCATCTCGCCCAATCTCATCTTAACTCGTCCATCTAAGCCTATTTGGTGTTGGTGAATTATTAGGGCAAAAAGTGTACGGACAGGAGGTCCGTACATTCCCCTTCCATGGTTACTTCAGCCACAAGGCACTAAGAGAAGCTCATGGGCGAAAAAGAATAACGAAATGGGCCATGAGGTATTTTTGCTTTGTGTGGGCTCGGAGGTGTAAGGTTTGGTAACCGTTGGAGACCCTGGTGGATAAGGAATATGCTATGGCATCTTTGTGGTCCAAGAGACAGGCTGGAAAGGAGAAAAGTGCTTTACTTTCCAGCCTTATCCACCCGCTTTTAATCCTGGCCATGCAATTCAAACCAAGCCATTCTCCTCCACATATATCAGTCAAGCCTTCTTCCTTTACAGCTTGCACCAGCTCCTCAGCGACCAGTCTACTCCCATCTCAGCCGTCCATCCTCTTAAGTTAATAGGAACCATTAGATTTAGGTTTCTGATTTACAACTCTTGTAAGCCTATATAAAGGCTGTGCTTGTCGATTGTAAACTCTAAGGGAGGAAGGGGGAAAACCCCTCTCCACTTCCAGAAATAAAAGCTTGATGTTCTTGATTCGAAACCTCTCTTAGTCTACCTCTTTCTTAGTCTCTTTAATCTCTCTAAGTCTCTCTTAATCTCTGATTTTGATTCAAGTAAACACAAGTAAACCAGAACCCATTCTCTTCATCATTTCGTGTTCATCATTGCCTTAAAGGCTTGTTCATCACACACAAACCCAGATCCTTATACTCTGGTGAAAATCCAACATGGTATCAGAGCCAGGTTCATCAGAACTTGGTGTCTAGCTTCCGCAAAGATCAAGGCTTTCTCTCCTGCCATCAAAACCCAGAAAGGAGCTTCCTTTCCAGCCGGTACATCCTCTACAAGAAGGTGTTCATCCATAAACCCAGAAGCTGTTCTTGAAGTACCATACTCTCTCATACCGTCCAAAAGAAGGGGAGACCTCGGATCCAGGAGTTATGGAGTGGATTAGCTACCCTCTTCATCTAATCAAGTCCAAGGCGTGTTCTTATTCAAAGACCAGGAAGAAAGGTGAAAGCTTTCACCTTGTTACTGGTGGGGCGACCAAAGTATTGAAAGAATGAGAAGAAACAGAGAATAAACGGATAGAATAGAGTTTGAGAGAGACTAGAAGAGATTTGGAGACTAAAAGCTTGAAACTTGGTTAAGAAACCATTTCGAGATGAAGAACACCAAGAACACTAGAGAGAAATAAGAGAGACTCGAAAATTGCTTGCTTTGATTAATGAGAGGAGTTACAAATATATAGGGGAGGAAACAAGGGTTTACAACGGGTAGAAGATAAGGTTTAGGATAAGCTTTCTCGCAAAGCATGTGGATTCAACCGGTCCTAGGCGCGCCTAATTCAAACTTGTGGCTGGAGTGCTTCACACGCGAGATTCCTTTGGCATCTTGACCAGATGCTCTTCCAGCACGAGACAGCCTGTCCAACGCGCGCCTCAGTCAAGCTTGGTCCGCTTGGTAACTAGTAAGAGTAACTCTGGGTCAAGTTACTCTTACCTGGGTAAGTTTTCTCGTCCAAGGTAAACTTTCTTTTACCCACTTGTACGGACCATCTGTACGGCCTTGTACGGACACCTCCAAACTTCTTCCTCTCCATTTCATAAGTCTTTTCCAGCCTTCCTAATAGATCATAACTCCATCTCTTATTCGGTTTAACACTCCCCCTCAAGCTTGAGCATGTGGAACAAGTCAAGCTTGGAATGTCATGAGATCTTCCTCATTAAAAACCTTGCCAAAGAAAACCCTCCTTAGGGATAAAACCTCAGCAACGAAAAGAGTAAAGACCTCGTGACAGGAGATTAGTTTCACCTAGTGAGATCAATGAGTCCCAACCTCTGATGGATGGACTCAAGTGTCTTCTGTCTCGGAGCCTTAGTAAACACATCAGCCAACTGGTCTTCACTCCGTGTATAGCAAGGTAAGATCACTCCTTGGACTATCATCTGTCTTACCTTGTGGCAGTCAACTTCAATGTGCTTGGTTCTCTCATGAAACACTGAGTTGGATGCAATGTGGAATGCGGCTTGATTGTCACAATGCATGGTCATTGGTGTGGCTTGATCAATCTCCAAGTGCTTTAGTATTCCCTTGATCCAGACTAACTCATTAGTCAGCTTCAACATGGTCCTATACTCAGCCTCAGCACTCGAGCAGGATACCACTTTCTGCTTCTTGCTCTTCCAAGTAACCAAGTTCCCACCAATGAACGTGCAATAGCCTGTTGTAGACTTCCTATCTGTTCGATCTCCTGCCCAATCCGCATCACAGTATCCTACCACCTCAGTGCTTTTGTTGCATCCCAAACACACTCCTTGATTAGGTGAGCCATTCAGGTACATCAGAATCCGGTTAACCATGCTCCAATTGATGTTCCTTTGGTCCTTGCATGTGTTGACTCACCTGGTTCACAGCAAAACATATATCAGGACGTGTAATGGTCAAGTAAATTAACTTACCAACAAGCTTTATGTAAAGCTTGGCATCTTCAAACGGTTGACTGTCTTCAATCTCCCCCTCACGTGGAATCTTATACCCATCTTCTAATGGAGTCTTGAGACTCTTCCCTCCAAGTCTACCTGCATCTTTCAAAAGATCAAGTGTATATTTTCTTCGAGAAAGGAATAAACCTTCTTTGGATTTACATATCTCAATCCAAAGGAAGTATTTCATTTCCCCCAAGTCTTTAATCTCAAAAACCGACTTTAGAAAGTCCTTGGTTGATTGAATCCCAACCTTGTCACTTCCTGTGATGATGATATCATCAACATACACAAGAAGGACTACTATACCTGAGGAAGTGGTCAAGGTGAAGAGAGTGTGGTCGAGTTCAGTCTTCTTGAAGCCCTTCCCATTGAGAGTTGTGCTCAACTTGGTGTACCATGCTCTAGGAGATTGCTTTAGACCATAAATGGCCTTCTTCAATCTCAGAACGTTTCCATCTTTAACCAAGTGCTCAAGACCAGGGGGAAGCATGTACACCTCATCTTCAAGCTCTCCTTGAAGGAAGGCATTCTTCACATCCATTTGCCAAAGACCCCATTCTAAGTTCACAGCAAGGGAGAGAACTATCCGGATAGTATGCAGCTTGGCAACCAGAGCAAAGGTATCAATGTAGTCTTCTCCATAAGTTTGAGTGAAACCTCTTGCCACTAGTCTTGTCTTTTTCCTTTCAATCTTCCCATTTGGAATATACTTGATAGTAAAGATCCATCTGCTGGTCACAGCCTTCTTCCCTTTTGGTAGCTTACTCTCAAACCAAGTATCATTTTTGATCATGGCGTCTGCTTCAGCTTCAACTGACTCCTTCCACTCCTTGTCTTGCACAGCCTCTTCATAGGATCTTGGTAACTGACTCTCATCCAAACTGATCATAAAGGCTTTGTGCTCTTCCGGGTAATGAATTAGATTGCAAACAACTTGGGCAGGATGAGCAACTGCTTGAGCATTATAGTATACCCGGTTGTTGATCCAGTTGGATGGAGGGTTTCTCACCCTTGTACTTCTCCTCAAGGGTTGAACTTCTTGAGCTGCTTCTGGTTGAGCCTCCTCAACCTCTTCTTCTTCATGGTTTCCATCTCCAACTTCTTCATCACCTTGGTCCACACCTTGATCATGTGTGGAACCTGATTCTTCATCATACTGCTCTTCTGGTTCATTTCCCCCCTCATGATCAAGGTGGGGTTCTTGTCCATTAGCCGTGGGAAGACCTTCTTGTTGTTGTCCTCCTCCACTCCTTGGATCCTGAGATAAGTTAATCCCAAGATTCTCCAGTATTATCCTCAAGTTGGCTGCCTTATCAGATACCAAATCCTTGAGTTTTGTTTGATTCTTCTCCTCATAGAACCCTCGTTCTTCCACGAACTTCACATCTCTAGACACCACTACCCTTCTGGTTGCTGGATCATAACACTTGTACCCGTTCTGAGTTGGTGAATAACCAATAAACACCCCCTTTGTGCTTTTGGCCTCCAACTTGTTCCTTAGCTCCCCCGGTCTATGAACAAAACAGAGGCAACCAAAGACCCTGATATGATCTAAGGCTGGTCTATGTTTGTTCAATACCTCAAAGGGTGATTGATCTTCAAGAACCTTAGTTGGGGTTCGGTTGATCAAATAACAAGCAGTAGCCACAGCATCACTCCAAAACCTCTTTCGCACATTAGCTTGGAACATCATGGACCTAGCAACTTCCATACGGTGCCGGTTCTTCCTTTCAGCAACTCCATTCTGTTGTGGGGTGTAAGGACAGCTCGTTTGGTGAAGAATACCATGCTTGGATAGATGTTGCTTGAAGGCTTGACTGGTATACTCCCCACCATTATCCGATCTAAAAAAATTCAGCTTAGCATTGAAATGGTTAGTCACATATGCTTGAAAATTTCTAAATGCATCAAGCACTCTATCCTTAGATGGAATCAAGGTTATCCAGGTGTATTTAGACTTCTCATCTATGAATGTGACAAAGTACTTATGGTTCTCCCTAGATAATGATACAAGCCTAAGCATTCAAAGGCTGTATGATCCTTAGTACAAGAGAGGGATGTTGAGATGAAGCATTAATAAGCAAGGAAGGTGCATTGACATAGTCCTGTGATATAGTTGACTACATGCCTCAACTACATGTCTCGACTACATGCCTCAACTACATGTCTCGACTACATGCCTCAACTACATGTCTCGACTACATGCCTCAACTACATGTCTCGACTACATGACTATGTATCTGGCCAGAGAAGTGGCCAGATTCAGAGGAGCCTATGGACAGCCAATCACAAGCCTTCCTTCCCTTGACCAGATTCAAACTCTCCAGCCATCCTAGCCATTCATTCTCAAGTGCTATCTCAGACATTAGATTTAGGTTATGGTCCAAAACTTGTAATGCCTATATATTGTTCTATTTGGCGAATTATAATAAACAAGAAGTATGGTTTCTGATTCTCCCTCTTCTCTCTCGAAAATCTCTCTCTCTCTCTTCCTGTTCTTCATGTTCTTGAGCAGATCTCATCTGTTCTTGGCGTAATCTCTCTATAATTCTCATCAACTCACATGGTATCAGAGCATTTAAGCTCTTGAGACCTTATTCTCTCTATTATCTTCCGCAAATCTCTTTGTTTTTCACTCTGTTTCTCTTACTATGTTTCTTCTCTCTGTTTCTCCAGTTCATACTTCCAGTTGAGATTCTCATTGTTTCTTAAGTTTCTCCTTCAGTTTCCCCTCTGTTTATTTCAAAAAGCTTGTTACTTTCTTCTGGACATCTGGGTTCATTTCGAAAATTCTTGATTCACCTTTTTACCCACTGGACAAAAGCTATTCAAGATGGATAATGCTAAACTAGTGGTCATACCAGTAACCCTAACTGGGGAAAACTATCTGATGTGGTCAAGGTTGGCCAAGAAAGCACTTGGTGGAAGGGGCTTATGGGAACATGTTTCCAGTGGAGAAGCTCCAACAAAAACCATCCAAGACAAAGATGGTGGGGAGATGGTGGTTGCTGTCGACAACAAATGGGGTCAGGAGGACCTCATGGTGCTGTCAATCATCCAAAACAGCTTGGAACCATCTATCATGACAGCTTACTCCTATTGTGAGAGCTCCAAAGAGTTGTGGGATACACTACAAACGGTGTATGGCAACATTTCAAACCTAAGTCGAGTTTTTGAAGTCAAGAGGGCTATCAACACTCTTCACCAGGAAAGCATGGACTTCAATCAACACTTTGGCAAGTTCAGAGCTTTGTGGGCTGAGTTAGAAATGCTAAGACCATCTACTGTGGATCCCACTGTCCTGAAAGATAGGCGAGAGCAAGACAAGGTCTTTGCCTTGTTGCTGACCCTGAATCAAGGCTATAATGATCTAATCAAACACATGTTAAGAGCAGAGAAGCTTCCTTCTTTGGAGGAGGTGTGTGCTCAAATCCAGAAGGAGCAAGGATCAGTGGGGCTGTTTGGCGGTAAAGGGGAACTTGTACTAGTGAACCAGGCTGAAGGTGTTGCAAACAAAGGCCTCTACAAGCATGAAGACAAGAAGATATGGGTCTGTGATCACTGCAAGAATAAAGGCCATGGAAAGGACAAGTGCTGGATCCTCCATCCTCATCTTGAACCTCAGAAGTTCAGGACACCCTACAATGATGCAAGAGCAAACTTCTCTGGTAATATGGGTGAACCATCTGCTCCAGGGACCATGCGCTCTAGCAATACAGCTGGTGAGGGAAAGGCTTTAGCATCCAGTAGCTGCTCAACCTTGAGGAACACTCAAGATGAAGCCATCAAGCGATCTGACATCGAGGCTCTCATCAAACTCCTCAAGGACAACTCTGGTAACACTCTTGGTAGTTCTTTACATGCTTCAACTAGAGATATCTCCATGACTGCTTTAACTGGTTATGAATTGACAAAACCCTTAGTTATAGATTCAGGAGCTAGCCACCACATGATTAGTGATCTGAACTTGATTAAAAATATTGTTCCTGCCTTAGGAAATGTTATGATTGCTAATGGAGAAAAAGTACCAATTAAAGGAATAGGTGATCTTAGGTTGTTTAATAAGGATTCTAAAGCCTTTTATATGCCTAGCTTCACCTCCAATCTGTTATCAGTTAAAAAGGCCACTAATGACTTGAACTGCAGTGTTACTTTCACTCCTAATGATGTCTACTTTCAGGATAGTGAAACTAGTAGGTTGCTTGGCAAAGGTGTGACAAAGGGACACTTGTACTTTCTTGAAGACACCAAGCTTTCAGCCGATTTCTCTTATGCTTTAAATTCAAGTTTTAATTTCCCTAAAGATGTAATGTGGCATGCTAGGTTAGGACATCCCCATTCTCGTGCCTTGAACATCATGTTGCCTAGTATTTCATTTCAAAAAG
The DNA here is from genome assembly GCA_905132765.1 of Moricandia arvensis. NCBI lineage: Eukaryota > Viridiplantae > Streptophyta > Magnoliopsida > Brassicales > Brassicaceae > Moricandia > Moricandia arvensis. The sequence goes on along the minus strand of CAJHQP010005621.1, from coordinate 27,992 downwards.
ATTGTGAAGCTTGTATTTTAGGAAAACATTGCAAAACTGTGTTTCCTAAATCTAGTACAATCTATGAAAGTTGCTTTGATTTAATTCATTCTGATGTGTGGACTGCCCCATGTGCATCTAGAGAGCATCATAAGTATTTTGTGACATTCATAGATGAGAAATCAAAGTATACATGGATCACCCTGCTACAATCCAAGGATAGGGTGTTAGATGCATTCATAAACTTTCAAACTTATATCTCTAACCATTACAATGCCAAGATAAAAATTTTGAGATCAGATAATGGAGGAGAGTACACCAGCAGTGCATTCAAGCAACACTTAGCAAAACATGGGGTGATTCATCAAACTAGCTGTCCATATACTCCACAACAGAATGGTGTGGCTGAGAGAAAGAATCGACATCTTATGGAGGTGGCCAGAATTTTGATGTTCCATACCAATGTACCTAAGAGATTTTGGGGAGATGCTGTGATGACAGCTTGCTACTTGATCAACAAAATCCCTACCAAGGTCCTTCACGACCAGTCTCCACAAGAGGTATTAAACAAACATAGACCATCTATAGATCACCTTCGGGTATTTGGGTGCTTGTGCTTTGTTTTAATTCCAGGAGAACAGAGGAACAAGCTTGAACCAAAGAGCACTAGGGAAATGTTCATTGGATACTCACCTCACCAAAAGGGATACAAGTGTTATTCACCAGAAACCAGGAGGGTTCTAATATCTCGAGATGTGAGGTTTGTTGAGTCCAGAGGTTACTATGGTGAGAAGAGTTGGGATGAAGTGAAAGACCTATCTCAATCATCCTCAGATAGGGCTGAGAATTTGAGGAGAGTGATGGAAAGTCTAGGCATCAGTATACCAAAAGAGAGGGTTGTGCCTGAGGATGAACCGAGACAAGACCATCAGCCTCCACCAACTAAAGAACCAAATGAGGATTCTGAAAATGAATCTGTTGAGGTTACTCACCTTGATCCTGAGGGGGGGAATCACAATGAACCACAAGAAGGTTCAGTACCTCATGACAAGATGAGCAACAAGAAGGATCAGTGGTAAGTGGGGATCAACATACGGCTGGTGAGGAAACACCAAATGAAGAAGATGTTCAACCTCTGAGAAGAAGCACTAGGATCAGACGTTCACCTTCCAATTGGGTCAACACTCGAGTCTACTTCAACTCCCAAGCAGTAGCTCATCCTACTCAAGCAGTGTGCTCTCTAGCTCAGTATCCCAAGGAGCATGTAGTGTTCATTAGAGAGTTGGACCAAGAATACATCCCAAAATCTTATGAAGAAGCTATGGAACACAAGGAGTGGAGAGACTCAGTGGGGAATGAAATCAATGCCATGATTGTAAATGACACATGGTATGAAGTGGAGCTTCCAAAAGGAAAGAAGGCAGTGATAAGCATGTGGATCTTCACAATCAAATACAATGCCGATGGTACTGTGGAGAGGCGCAAGACAAGACTTGTTGCAAGAGGATTTACTCAGACTTATGGAGAAGATTATCTGGACACCTTTGCACCAGTAGCTAAACTTCACACTATAAGGATCATTCTCTCCTTGGCTGTCAACTTGGAGTGGGATCTGTGGCAGATGTATGTGAAGAATGCCTTCCTACAAGGAGAACTTGAAGATGAAGTTTACATGAGACCACCTCCTGGTTTAGATCATCATGTCAAGCCTGGAAATGTCCTTAGACTGAAGAAAGCCATCTATGGGTTGAAGCAATCACCAAGGGCCTGGTATCACAAGCTCAGTACCACCCTCAATGGAAGAGGATTTGTGAAAGCTGAAGCTGATCACACACTCTTCACTCTCACTAGTTCACAAGGAATTGTGGTGATACTAGTGTATGTGGATGATATCATCATCACTGGAAATGACAAGGAAGGTATCCTCTTAACTAAGACCTTTCTTAAATCATCTTTTGATATCAAAGACTTGGGTGAGTTAAAGTACTTTCTAGGGATAGAGATATGCCGATCTAAAGAGGGGCTATTCCTATCCCAAAGGAAGTACACACTTGATTTGTTGAGTGAGGCAGGTGATCTAGGTGGAAGAGCTGCTAAGACACCTCTAGAAGATGGATACAAGGTCTTGCGTGAGGGGGAGATTGAAGATAGGCCATATGAAGATGTCAAGCATTATAGGAGAATGGTTGGGAAGCTTATCTATCTTACCATCACCAGACCAGATGTGTGCTTTGCTGTGAATCAAGTCAGTCAATTTATGCAAACACCCAAGATACATCACTGGAACATGGTGGAGAGGATCTTGAGATATCTAAGAGAAGCACCAGGACAAGGAGTATGGTTGGGATGTAACAAGAGCACAGAAATTGTTGGGTACTGTGATGCAGATTGGGCTGGAGATAGAATAGACAGGAGGTCTACAACAGGCTACTGCACCTTCATTGGAGGCAACTTGGTCACTTGGAAGAGCAAGAAACAGGAGATAGTATCATGCTCAAATGCTGAAGCAGAATATAGAGCAATGAGGAAGCTTACTAGTGAGCTGATCTGGATCAGGAATCTGCTAAAAGACTTGGGTATAGAGACTACAACTCCCATCACTATGCATTGTGACAATCAGGCAGCAATCCACATAGCATCCAACAATGTGTTCCATGAAAGGACGAAGCACATTGAGGTTGATTGCCACAAGGTCAGACAAGCTGTGGAGCAGAAAATTATCCTGCCTTGCTACACTCGAAGTGAAGATCAGTTAGCTGATATCTTCACCAAAGCAGCAAGTTCAAAGGTCTGTGAGTTCATTCATTTAAAGCTTGGACTCATGGATCACCCATCTCACTGATCCTCTTAGCCATGAGGTGTTCTACTCTTTTTCCTTGGCTTGGTTTTCTCCCAAGAGGTTTTTGCAAGCTAAAGGTTTTAATGAGGGAATGCTTCATGGTTTCCAAACTTGACCAGTCCCAATGGTCAAGCTTGAGGGGGAGTGTTGAGATGAAGCATTAATAAGCAAGGAAGGTGCATTGACATAGTCCTGTGATATAGTTGACTACATGCCTCAACTACATGTCTTGACTACATGCCTCAACTACATGTCTCGACTACATGCCTCAACTACATGTCTCGACTACATGACTATGTATCTGGCCAGAGAAGTGGCCAGATTCAGAGGAGCCTATGGACAGCCAATCACAAGCCTTCCTTCCCTTGACCAGATTCAAACTCTCCAGCCATCCTAGCCATTCATTCTCAAGTGCTATCTCAGCCATTAGATTTAGGTTATGGTCCAAAACTTGTAATGACTATATATTGTTCTATTTGGCAAATTATAATAAACAAGAAGTATGGTTTCTGATTCTCCCTCTTCTCTCTCGAAAATCTCTCTCTCTCTCTCTTCCTGTTCTTTATGTTCTTGAGCAGATCTCATCTGTTCTTGGCGTAATCTCTCTATAATTCTCATAAACTCACAAGGGAGCCAATCTGCACAAGCGGTGACTCGTTTGAATTGATCTAATCAACCAAAGGAATCTGGACAGAAGTAACTTGATGGACTGAAGTGCACCATACGAGGAATGGAGGGTCTCGTGATACAACACAAGGTTTCTCTAGGCCGTGGAGGTACTGGTCTCACAAGGCAGAGAGAAATGAGGCGAATTCTAGAGAGAGAATTCTAGGGTTTCCGAAGAAAAGGTTTTCTGTTTATTCAAGACTGCCCAAAGAAAGGGGGCGTGCAAACTTATAAATAGGACTAAAGGAACAGGCTCCTTTAGGTCAAGAAATGAAACCTATAGTTTTAAAAAAGGAAATATAAGAAAATAACATAATTCGTCATAACCTTGGACCGAAATAGCGTCTAGAAATATGTGAAGCAGATTGTGGCCTCGTTAAAAACCTTCCTCCGTACAACCCACTGGGACAAAACCAAGAGCAAGGAAAAGAGCACACACAAGGAGCTTGGTCTTCTATGGCAATGATCAGTACAAGAGTCTTGATAGGGAAGTTGGTCTTCTATGGCAATGATCATCAAATTGTTGTGGCTGTGGTTCGGAATGAGTGGCCAGGGATCTCCTCTTGATGCTTTGGTATGTTCATCCGGTCCATCACCCTTCAAGCTTGGTTCTCCCATCTTCAGGGCATCCATCTTGGTGCTATCAACAGTAGCTTCTTTAGTGGTGTTAACCTGTTCAAGATCAGAAGCAAGTATAATGCTCTCATTAAAATATGTTGAAATATCTTAGCTCTTTGTCTGGTTATAGCTCCCTTGTATACGGTTGGTACTGGCACTTCTTGAACCGTCTCTGCCTTAGTTATCTTGCTGATCATGTCTTGGATATCAGGTTCAGTTAGGTCTGGTTCAAGCTTCGATTGAATGTCCTCATCGTTCCCTCCCTCTTCAAAAGGTTTTGACCTCAAAACTGGTTCATCTGCAAAACAAGGAGATAAATCAGCAGCATTGAAGGTTGACGACACATTCAACTCACCTGGCAGGTCAAGACGGTAGGCATTGTTGTTGATCCTCTCAACAACTTGGAAAGGACCATCTGGTGCGATCTGGATCAGCCTCAACTTCATGGATTTGAAGCTCGTGTGTTCACCAGAAAATTCACTGCTTATGGTTTGTTTCAATGAGCCAAAGAAGGAGATTAATGGCTTGCACCAAAGAAGAACTCATGGAACGGCCTTGAAGCAGCATGTTAATAGAAGATCGATGGAGCAGAGCATTACATGGACTAAGGATAATCTTCTCACGTGCTACATGGATCAGAAAGAGAGCAAGGACGTGGTGGACTTGTTCATGGACAAGCCAAAGAAGATGTTTGGTGAAAAGAGGCCTTTCAAGCCCAAGAAGTGGAAAGATAAACCAGCTTGGTTTAGGCTGGCCGATTTCCTTTTCTCAAGTGTATTTCTGATTTCTTGTAATTCTAAACCAAGTAGGATTAGGTTTTCGTTTTAATAAACCCATTAGGAATAGGATTAGGGTTAGGGTTTTATAAACCAATTAGAAATAGGTTTTTGTTTTCTTTTTTCGAATTAAGATAGGGTTTTCTAGTTAGGGTTTTCTGTTTTGTCTTTATAAAGCCAAAAGCAGCACATACTGTAACTTACACATTCTTTTAATAAAAATCAGAGCTTTTGGCTTTCAAACTCGTCCCTTTGGGGACCTCCCTTCATTGTTCACGTGGTGAACAAGTTTCTTTGTGACACAAGGTTGCATGAGCTTCTGTGATTCATCCTAGACATGAAGCAGGGTTATCTTGTGTCTCAGGAGTCGCTAAACAACTCTAGAGCAGTCCATAGCTCTATGGTGAAGATCATCCAACGTCCTGGAGCTTCTCAGGCTCAAGGATCCGCCCATCATCCCTCAAGTGTGACTGGGACGAGGTCTTCCTATCCAAGGCCGCACCACCATCTCCCCTTGGTTTCAGCTTGGAACTCCTTTGGTTGGGAAACCTTTCTTGCCTCATATGTAACCAAACCCACTCTCCTGGTTCAAACACAATCTCTTTACGCCCTTTGTTGGCTTGCTTGACATACTGCTCAGTTCTCTTTTCCAGGTTCTCCTTAACCTTCTTATGCAACTCCCTTACATACTCAGCTTTTGCTTCTCTGGTTACACTAATCACTTCAGCTGGTGGTAATGGCTTGACGTCTAAAGGGGTCTTAGGGTTGAAACCATAAGCAGCTTCAAAAGGTGACATCTTAGTAGCTGAGTGTTGAGCCCGGCTGTATGCAAACTCTATGAATGGAATGCAGTCCAACCAGTTCTTCATATTCTTCCCAATGGTGGATCTTGAAAGTTTTCAGAGAACAAGTGTTGAGTGATGATGAACGAGAATGGAGATGAAGTGGATGAGACTTGATGATAAAGGAACGAGATTGATGAGAGAGTGAGAGAGAGAGAGAGATTCGTGAGAGATTAGAGAGTTTATGAGAGTATATGAGAGACTAAGTAACCAGAGAATAGAGAGAATAGAGAGAATAGAGACTAAGAGATTGTGAAGGAGAGAAAATCTCAGCTTGTTTATTAACCATCGACATACAAGTGTATAAATAGGAAAGGAGAGCTACTCTAGGGTTTACAAAATATCAGAGCAAGCATGTGGAGTCAAGGGAAGGTTTGAAACGAATGGACCAGAGGCTTTACACGCTTGGAGACAGCCTGGCTGGTCAAGGGAGAACTTGGCTGAGAATCGCCCACCAAGGTTAATGCATCTATCCAGTGAACAGTCCAGGTTCATAGTCCAAGCTCCCCTTCCTTTCCAGCCTGTAAAGGCATAAACCTTATCCACAACAAGCAGCATCTCGCAGATCCTTTCCAAGATGCCATTCTGATCCCATCTTCTTGTACAACCCATCCAAGACTCTTTCCTTCACCATTGAAGCTTCTCTGTGACTTGGGATGCAAGGTAAGTCATAGGGTTGTACGGATTTAGGGTTTGGTCCGTACAACTTGACCCGGTTTTTGCACAAACCTAAGGTGTCTTCAAATGGTCGAGAATAATGTTTTCCGGGTCGACCCGTCCGTACGGTCCGTACAGTCCGTACGGCCGTACAGTACGGATGCCCTAACTTTGCAAATCGACCCATTTGATCCCAAACTTCTCCCAAGCCTTCTTCCTTCATAGTAAACCACTCCTGAACCTTATTCTAGTTCTTCATAAGCTTCTGGACCCTCCTTAGACCTTGATCAGTCTTTAAGTGGGTTTTGCCCAAGCTTTGCACATTAACCTTTAGTGAGATGGTTTATCACTTCAGGTTAACAGATCTAAGCAGCGTAGAGAGGGTCATGTTTACTACTTCAGTCTGCCCATCTGTTTGGGGATGACATGCGGTGGAGAATAGCAGCTTTGTTCCCATCTTCTTCCACAAGGTCCTCCAGAAATGACTCAAGAACTTGCTATCACGATCAGATACTATGGTCCCTGGGACTCCATGTAAGCGTACCACCTCTTTAAAGAACAGATCAGCCGTTTTAGATGCATCATTCACCTTGGCACAAGGTATGAAGTGTGCCATTTTGGAAAATCTGTCCACCACAACAAAGATTGAATCCTTATGTTGAATCTTGGGTAGGCCTAGTACGAAGTCCATGGAGATATCCACCCAAGGAGCAGTGGGAATAGGTAGTGGCATGTATAGACCATGGGGTTGTACTCTGGACTTAGCTTTCTTGCTAGTTACACATCTTGCACAATGGGATTCTACTGCCTTCTTGAGATGAGGCCAATAGAAATGTTCTCTTACGACAGCTAAGGTTTTATCTGTTAACTTGAAGAGATACAAATGAACAAGAGAGAGGATGAGATGGAGGCAAAGGAGATAGATGGTGTGAAGAGATCTTGTGCAACAAGAATGGAGAAGGCTGTGGGAAGCTAATATGTGCACAAGAGGCTCTAGAACACATTGAGGATGATCAAGAAGGACCTTGGGAAGCTTTGGTGAGAAGAAAGGATCAAATGGTCGAGTTGAGGATGAGGTGTACGGATTGTACAGCCTGTACGGCCTGTACGGCCTGTACGGATCCGTACGGACCAGACTCAACCCAAATCATATATCCTCGACCATTTGAACATAAAAGAAGTTTTATGTCTTGTGCAAACTTAGGGTGAAATCTGTACGGACCAGCTTGATGATATGTGGCCGTACAACCCTAAGAAAGCACAAGACTTGTGAACCAAGCTTCAAGAAGGTTTAGAGTGGAGAAGCAAATACTTGGGATCCAAGGGAGGCTTAGGCGTGTAGAAAGATGCTGAGAATATACCATCTGCCAAAAGGAAGAGCAGATCACTTTTCAGAAAGGAAGAATCTTATCCAAAAGGTTATCCACTCACCAAAGGAAGGGGCATGAACCTAGACAGATCTCTGGATAGGTTGAGTGACATTGCTGGCTCATTCTCAGCCAAGCTTCCCTTAGGCGAGCTCCTCTGGTTCCAGGCTGTCCCAAAACGTGTGGAGAGCTCTGTCCACATAATTCAAACCGAGGAGCCTCTTCCCTTTGACTCCACATGCTTTGTTGATTATTTTGTAAACCCTAATGTATCCATCTCTCTCTATATAATGTCTCTCTGGTCGAAATGTAATCATTAAGGGAGTAAGGGGGAAAACCCCTCTCCACTTCATAATAAAGATTGTAGTGTTCTTGGATCGAATCCCTCTCAAATCTTCCCCTTTCTTAGTCTCCTAATCTCTGATTCTGATTCAAGTTCACACAAGTAAACCAGAACCCTTTCTCTGCATCATTCCGAGTTCATCCTTGCCTTAAAGGCTTGTTCATCACACACAGACCCAGATCCTTATACTCTGGTGAAAATCCAACATGGTATCAGAGCCAGGTTCATCAGAACTTGGTGTCTAGCTTCCGCAAAGATCAAAGCTTTCTCTCATGCCATCAAAACCCAGAAAGAAGCTTCCTTTCCAACTTGTTCAACATCTACAAGATGGTGTTCATGTGGAGAGCCCAGAAGCTGTTCTTGAATTCTCATACTCTCTCATACCGTCCAGAAGAAAGGAGAGCCTCAGATCCAGGAGTTATGGAGTGGATTAGCTACCCTCTTCATCAAATCAAGTCTAGGCGAGCTCTTATTCAAAAAACAGGAATAAAGGTGAAAGCTTTCACCTTGTTACTGGTGGGGGAGACCAAAGTATGAAGAAAGGTGGGGACTTTAGGCATGAAGAGTCCAAGGAAAGGTCCACGGAGGAAAAAGGTGTTGGAGGCGCAACCAATAGCTCATGATCTTGCCATGAATCAAAGGTGTTCAAGGAACTAACACTAGTTCCTTGTTTGTAAGAACCTACTGTCCCTTGTTATAAAGCTTGATCCTTTATGATCTAAATGTGTTGTGTGATGTGTTTGAGACCTGAGGATGTGTTAAGATTGCTAAATATGATTGTTTAGGATCTATCCCAGGATGTTTAGATGACTCGCTTTGAATGGTTGAGTGTTTAAAGTGCTTATTCCAGTTCTAAATGTTGCTTGACATGATATTAGATAGCATGTTCTGAGTCTGCTTGCATACATGGATAGAAACTGATTTAAAGCAAAGCATTTGGGTCTGGTATTTGAAATGGCATTGATGCTTAGTCTCTGTTCTTATGAATGTCTTGCTAGGATGGTAGATAGTTGTATCTAATCCGGATTGCATTCATAAAGTAAATAGGTTAAGGCTGTTGCATACTCTTGTCATTGTGGCTGCCTTGAGGTTGAGACACCTAGACTGATGTCTATATTGAGAGGAAGAACCAGAAGAGAGGAAGTTAGAATGATCAGAGTAGACAAAGAAGAAAAGAAAATCAGATACTTGTGGAACAAGGCATTCCGTACAGACTTGATATTCAAGGCACTCAAGGGGAGACCTAACTTGACTTGGAAGACAAGTTACTCATTTGCCTGGTTCCAGAGACAAAGGAATACTTATTTAAATAGTATTCAGGTCAGCAAGAGAAGGGGAGAGACGTTGGAGAAGGTGGTCACATGCTGAGTTAAGTTTGAATTCAAACAATGGACCTGTCCCTTTCTGTTGGTCTGGACGAGCCTGCCTTGTCTTCTTATGGCATAAAGCTTCCTTGTCTTCTTATGGCAGAAGGCCAGAACCTTATTTTATTCTTTTATGTCTTCTGCCCTGTTTATTTATAGAATGTACCTAGGAACTATTCTAAGCAAGGAGAATCACTCCTCTCTTTCTCAGTTTACTCTCCCATCTCTCCTCTCTACGAAATCACTCTCTCTCTCTCTCTTCCTTCTGTGTTCTTCATGTTCTTGCTGTTCTTCAGCCTAATCTCCTCTAAACTCACTTAAACTTACATGGTATCAGAGCTACTCAAGCTCCTAAACCTCTATTCTTCTTCCGCAATATACTTTTCCTTCATCTTCTTTCAAGTTTCCAGCGAAACCTAACTATTATCCAGTGGATAATAGCAAGGGTCCTCTGTTTTTCCTCTGTTTTTCCTCTGTTTTTCCTCTGTTTTTCCTCTGTTTTCCTCTGTTTCTGTCGAGTTCTATCTTTTGCTCTTGTTTCTTTGGGTATATCATTCAGATTCCTGGAGTATACAAGTTTTTCTTGAGAGTCTTTCATTTCCAGTTTGCCAAACTCTCAATTTTTTCAGAAGCACTCTATTACCCAACGGTCCATAGCATCTAAGATGGAGCAAAACAAGGCTGTTGTGGTTCCAGTAACCTTGAAAGGGTTAAACTACCTTCTCTGGTCAAGACTTGTGAAGACTGCCCTTGGAGGTCGTGGCTTATGGAGTCATGTGACAGAAGGTCAAGCCCCAAAGCTGGTAACACAAGGTGAAGATGGCCAAGAGGTTGTAGTTTTTGATGAAACCAAATGGGTTCAAGAAGACTTTCTGGTGTTGTCAGCCATCCAAAACTCTCTAGACCCAAGTATCCTAGAGGCCTATTCCTACTGTGAAACCTCTAAGGAACTATGGGATACTCTGTATAAGGTGTATGGGAATGTCTCCAACCTTAGCAGAGTCTTTGAAGTGAAGAGAGCCATCAACTCTCTCAAGCAAGAAGACATGGACTTCAATCAGTTCTTTGGGAAGTTCAGGTCACTGTGGGCTGAGTTTGAAATGCTCAGACCGAGTTCAACTGATCCAGTGGTGTTAAATGAAAGGCGTGAGCAAGACAAGGTCTTTGGACTGCTCCTGACCCTTAACCCTTGCTATAATGATTTGATTAAGCACATACTCAGAGCTGAGAAGCTACCATCCCTGGATGAAGTGTGTGCTCAAATCCAGAGGGAACAAGGGTCAGTGGGTTTGCTTGAAGGGAAGGGAGAGCTCATCATGGCACACAAGGTGGAAGTAGCAGTAGCTAACAAGGGATACTACAAGCAGGATGATAGGAAGGTGTGGGTATGTGATCATTGCAAGAAGAAAGGCCACATGAAGGACAAGTGCTGGATCCTTCATCCTCATCTCAAACCTGCCAAGTTCAAGGAGCCAAGGAGTCAGTACATGGATGCAAGAGCACACTTCTCCTCGGACACACCAGAACCATCCACACCATCTATGTGCTCAACCATGCGCTCTGATGTTGGCTCAAATGCAGCTGGTGAAGCCAAAGCCATGACGACAAGTGTTCTGTCTACCTTGAGGACCACTCAGGATGAGACTATCAAGAGGTCAGACCTTGATGCTCTCATCAAAGCCCTCAAGGAGAACTCTGGTATTGTTCTTGGAACCTCCTTAAATGCATTACACACTACTGGTCAGAATCCTAAACCACTAGTTGTAGATTCAGGGGCTTCTCACCACATGATTAGTGATGCTAGTCTAATTAGTAACATAGAACCTGCCTTAGGTAATGTGATGATAGCTAATGGTGAGAAAGTACCCATTAAAGGTATAGGGAACTTGAAACTGTTTAACAAAGATTCAAAGGCATTTTACATGCCTACATTCACTTCAAATTTGTTATCTGTTAAAAAGGCTACCAGTGATCTGAATTGCCTTGCTGTTTTTAGTCCTAATGATGTCTACTTTCAGGATATTGAGACCAGTAGTTTACTTGGCAAAAGTGTGACCAAGGAGGGCTTGTATCTGCTTGAAGACACCAAATGCTTGTCTGATTTATCTTATGCTTTTAGTTCATCTCCTGTTTTACCTAAAGATGCAATGTGGCATGCTAGACTAGGACACCCTCACTCACGTGCACTGAGCTTGATGTTGCCTAGTATTTCATTTAAGAATGATAGTTGTGAGGCTTGTATTCTTGGAAAACATTGCAAATCTGTTTTCCATAAATCAGTAACCATGTATGAAAGTTGCTTTGATCTCATTCACTCTGATGTTTAGACTGCACCCTGTTTATCTAGAGAAAACCATAAGTATTTTGTGACTTTTATAGATGAGAAATCGAAATACACTTGGTTAACCTTGCTTCAATCAAAGGATAGAGTGTTAGAAGCCTTTATAAACTTTCAAAACTACATAACTAACCATTTCAATGTTAAGATCAAAATTCTTAGATCAGACAATGGGGGGGAGTACAGCAGTAATGTTTTCAAAGCACATCTCAACAAACATGGGATTATTCACCAGACAAGCTGCCCTTATACTCCACAGCAAAATGGTGTAGCTGAAAGGAAGAATCGACATCTAATGGAGGTGGCCAAAAGCATGATGTTTCACACCAATGTTCCCAAAAGGTTTTGGGGGGATGCTGTGATCACTGCTTGCTACTTAATCAACAGAATTCCTACTAAGATCCTCCAAGATGTCTCTCCTTATGAGGTACTAAACAAGACATATCCATCTATTGACCATTTGCGTGTGTTTGGGTGTGTGTGCTTTGTCTTGATACCAGGTGAACTAAGAAACAAGCTTGAAGCTAAAAGTGTCAAAGCCATTTTCATTGGGTATTCACCAAACCAGATAGGCTACAAATGCTATGTTCCAGAAACAAGAAAGGTTATGGTCTCTAGAGATGTGAAGTTCTTGGAATCAAGAGGCTTCTATGATGAGAAAAGTTGGGATAGCTTGAAGGATCTGTCTCAAGCCCCCTCAGATAGAGCAACTAATCTAAGGGTACTGATGGAGAATCTGGGAATCAGTTTTTCAAACCCACCAGTGACGCCTAACACAACCTCTCCTTCATCTGAAACTGGACCAGAGGGTAAAGAAGCCACTCATCCTGATCCTGCAGGGGGAAAAGATCATGAACCAGAACAACAACAAGGTTCAGAGACTCATGATCAGGAGAGTGTACTACATGAACAAGAGACTGCTCAAGTTCAAGATGAAGTAGAGCAGCAAGAAGTTCAGGTTCGACCACTAAGGAGGAGTACAAGGACCAGGAATCCTCCTTCAAACTGGAAGAACACAAGCGTCTACTACAATAGTCAAGCAGTAGCTCATCCAACATCAGCAGTATGTTCTCTTGCAAGATTTCCACTTGAGCATCAAGCTTTCATCACTGGGTTAGATCAGGGATCTGTACCAAGGTCATATGAGGAGGCTATGGAGAGTAAGGAATGGAGGGACTCTGTTGATGATGAAGCAAATTCCATGATCATCAATGATACCTGGTATGAAAGTGAACTCCCAAAGGGCAAGAAGGCAGTTTCAAGCAAATGGGTGTTCACCATCAAGTACCTACCAAATGGCAAGGAAGAGAGAAAGAAGACGAGACTAGTTGCAAGGGGTTTCACCCAGACCTATGGAGAAGATTATGTGGACACTTTTGCACCAGTAGCCAAACTTCATACAATTCGGATCATCCTATCTATTGCAACCAACCTAGAATGGGAATTGTGGCAGATGGATGTCAAGAATGCTTTCCTACAAGGAGAGTTAGAACATGAGGTCTACATGCACCCACCTCCTGGTCTTGAGAAGCTGGTCAAGCCTGGAAATGTTCTCAGAATCAAGAAGGCAATCTATGCACTGAAGCAATCTCCAAGGGCATGGTACCACAAGCTAAGCACCACCTTGAATGGAAGAGGCTTCAGGAAATCAGAGGCTGATCACACCTTGTTCACACTCCCTAGCCCAAGAGGAATTGTGGTCATTTTGGTCTATGTAGATGACATAATCATCACATGCAGTGACCAAGAAGGCATCAAAGAAACCAAGGTATTCCTTAAGTCTGTATTTGATATTAAAGATTTAGGTGAACTCAAGTACTTCCTTGGGATTGAAGTATGCCGCTCTAAAGAGGGTCTCTTCTTGTCTCAAAGGAAGTACACAGTTGATCTTTTAACTGAGGCAGGAAACCTTGGAGGAAGGCAAGCCAAAACACCATTGGAAGAGGGCTACAAAGTACTTAGAGAGGGGGAGTTTGAAGACAAGCAGTATGGTGATGTGAAGCAGTATAGAAGAATGGTTGGAAAGCTCATCTACTTAACCATCACTAGGCCAGATATATGCTTTGCTGTGAACCAAATTAGCCAACATATGCAGACACCTAAGGTCCATCACTGGAATATGGTGGAGAGAATCATGAGATACCTGAGGGAGGCGCCTGGTCAAGGAGTTTGGATGTCTTGTAATGGAAGAACAGAGATTGTAGGCTACTGTGATGCTGATTGGGCAGGAGACAGAACTGATAGGAAGTCAACAACTGGATATTGCACCTTCATTGGAGGTAACTTGGTAACTTGGAAGAGCAAGAAACAGAAGATTGTGTCATGTTCTAGCGCTGAAGCAGAATATAGGGCAATGAGGAAGCTCACCAGTGAGCTGATTTGGATCAGAAACCTTCTAAGTGACTTGGCTATAGAGACTACAACTCCCATCACTATGCATTGTGACAACCAGGCAGCAATTCACATAGCATCCAACAGTGTGTTCCATGAAAGGACTAAGCACATTGAGGTAGATTGCCATAAGGTCAGACAAGCTGTGGAACAACAAATCATCTTGCCATGTTACACGAGAAGTGAGGATCAGTTAGCAGATATCTTCACCAAGGCAGCTAGCACCAAGGTCTGTGAGTTCATTCATTCAAAATTGGGACTCATAGACCTCACCTCTCACTAACTCTCCTTGCATGAAGACCTCTACTCTTTTTCCTTGATGTGTTTTTCTCCCACTGGGTTTTACACATTAAGGTTTTAATGAGGGTGGTTCTTCATGCTTCTAAGCTTGACCAGTCCCTATGGTCAAGATTGAGGGGGAGTATTGAGAGGAAGAACCAGAAGAGAGGAAGTTAGAATGATCAGAGTAGACAAAGAAGAAAAGAAAATCAGATACTTATGGAACAAGGCATTCCGTACAGACTTGATATTCAAGGCACTCAAGGGGAGACCTAACTTGACTTGGAAGACAAGTTACTCATTTGCCTGGTTCCAGAGACAAAGGAATACTTATTTAAATAGTATTCAGGTCAGCAAGAGAAGGGGAGAGACGTTGGAGAAGGTGGTCACATGCTGAGTTAAGTTTGAATTCAAACAATGGACCTGTCCCTTTCTGTTGGTCTGGACGAGCCTGCCTTGTCTTCTTATGGCATAAAGCTTCCTTGTCTTCTTATGGCAGAAGGCCAGAACCTTATTTTATTCTTTTATGTCTTCTGCCCTATTTATTTATAGAATGTACCTAGGAACTATTCTAAGCAAGGAGAATCACTCCTCTCTTTCTCAGTTTACTCTCCCATCTCTCCTCTCTACGAAATCACTCTCTCTCTCTCTCTTCCTTCTGTGTTCTTCATGTTCTTGCTGTTCTTCAGCCTAATCTCCTCTAAACTCACTTAAACTTACAGTCTAAGGGTCGTTTAAGGCAGGGAATGGTTGCCTAAGTGCTTTGTGATAGCATTTAGAGAGTGGTAAGCTTGCATTAGATGGATCTCAATGATAATGAGATGATGTCTGTTAGAATTGTGAAAATATGAGGAGAATAGTTGAGTTTATGTGAGATTTGGGTGAAGAACAATGAAGAACAGAGTAAGAACAAGAGAGTTAGTTTCTGCACACTTTAGAGAGAGAGGAGAGAGAGAGTGACGAATTTGGAGATTAAGAGAGAGAAGGGAGATTATTCTCCTTGCTTACATTCCTTCTGATATGTTACATTATATAGAAATACAAAAAATAAAAGGAAACAATAAAATAATGACTCTTGACCACATGGATAGTGACATGTCATGAACAGCTATATTCCTTAGAGAGACATGTGACTCTCTCCATTTGAATTCAAACTGGTCTAACAATGCTCCAAAGGTCTCCTTGCCTTCTTCTAGTCAGAGTACACGAAATATCTCCTTAACTTTCCTCCCATGGCAAGTTAGGTCAAGTTAGATACCTTGTAGAGCAAGACTGTACAGACTAACTTCCACCTCAAGTATCCAGAGCATTTCTTCTCTTTGTCTCTTTTATTTCTCTTTGGTTCTTCATCTCAATACTCCCCCTCAAGCTTGAACATAGGGACTGGTCAAGCTTGGAAACTTGAAGAACTTCTCTCATTAAAACCTTAGTGTGCAAAAACCAGTGGGACAACAAAAAAAACACTAAGGAAAAAGAGTAGAAGCCTTCATGTTAGGAGAGTCAGTGAGAAGTGAGGTCTATAAGTCCCAACTTGGAGTGGACGAACTCAGAGACTTTGGTGCTTGCTGCCTTTGTGAAGATATCAGCTAGCTGATCTTCACTTCTTGTGTAACAAGGTAAGATGATTTGCTTCTCCACAGCTTGTCTAACCTTGTTGCAGTCTACTTCAATGTGTTTGGTCCTTTCATGGAAGACTGAGTTGCTGGCAATGTGAATAGCAGCTTGATTGTCACAATGCATTGTGATTGGTGATGTAGTCTCAATCCCCAAGTCCCCAAGCAATCCCTTGATCCATATCAACTCATTGGTGAGCTTCCTCATAGTTCTATACTCTGCCTCAGCACTAGAACATGATACAACCTTCTGCTTCTTGCTCTTCCAAGTCACCAAGTTGGCTCCAATGAATGTGCAATAACCAGTAGTTGATTTCCTATCAACCCTATCTCCTGCCTAGTCAGCATCACAATATCCTACAATTTCTGTGCTTCCATTGCACCCCATCCATACACCTTGACCAGGAGCCTCCCTTAAGTATCTCATGATCCTCTCAACCATGTTCCAATGGTGTACTTTAGGCGCCTGCATGTGTTGACTGACTGGGTTCACAGCAAAGCAAATTTCTGGTCTAGTGATGGTCAGATAGATGAGTTTCCCAACCATCCTTCTATACTTCTTGACATCATCAACTGGGGTGTTTTTAAACTCCCCCTCTCGCAGCACTTTGTAGCCATCTTCAAGAGGAGTTTTGGCTGGTCTTCCTCCAAGGTTTCCTGCCTCAGTTAAAAGATCAAGTGTGTACTTCCTTTGAGATAAGAAGAGCCCCTCTTTAGAGCGGCATACTTCAATCCCAAGGAAGTACTTGAGTTCACCTAAATCCTTAATGTCAAATACAGATTTGAGGAATACCTTGGTTTCTTGGATGCCCTCTTTGTCACTGCCTGTGATGATTATATCATCCACATAAATCAAGATGACCACAATGCCTCTTGGACCAGGAAGAATGAATAGGGTGTGATCAGCTTCTGATTTCGTGAAGCCTCTTCCATTTAATGTAGTACTCAGCTTGTGATACCAAGCTCTTGGTGATTGCTTCAGTCCATAGATTGCCTTCTTCAGTCTTAGAACATTTCCAGGCTTTACCAAGTGCTCTAGACCAGGAGGAGGGTGCATGTAGACCTCATCTTCTAGCTCTCCTTGGAGGAAGGCATTCTTGACATCCATCTGCCATAATTCCCACTCCAAATTTGTTGCAAGTGATAGAATGATCCGGATTGTATGTAGCTTGGCTACTGGTGCAAATGTATCAACATAATCATCTCCATATGTCTGAGTGAAGCCTCTTGCAACCAGTCTTGTTTTGTGCCTCTCCACCTTGCCATTTGGTAGGAACTTGATAGTGAACACCCACTTGCTTGACACAGCTTTCTTTCCCTTTGGGAGTTCACTTTCATACCAAGTATCATTGATGATCATGGCATTTATCTCATCTCCAACTGAGTTTCTCCACTCCTCAAGCTCCATTGCTTTTGCATATGATCTTGGTACATACGCTTCATCTAAACCAACAATAAAAGCTTGATGCTCAGGTGGCAATTGAGCAAAGGAGCATACTGCTGAAGTGGGATGAGCTACTGCTTGACTGTTGAAGTAGACTCTTGTGTTCACCCAGTTAGAAGGATCTTTCCTTATCCTTGTACTTCTTCTCAAAGGTTGAACGTCCTGAGCTTGTTCCTCTTGCTGCTCTTCTCCCTCATGAACTTGAGCAGTCTCCTGATCTTGTGCACTCTCCTGATAATGAGAACCTTGTTGCTGTTCTGGTTCTTGTTCATTGCCCCCTTCTGGATCAGGATTAGTGTCTTCATCAGCCTCTGGTTCAGTCTCTTGAGTAGGAGCAGCTTCTCTGGCCTCCTTTTCCTTTGATAAACGTATTCCAAGATTTTCCAAAATTATCCTCAGGTTATTAGCCTTATCTGAAGCTTGAGACAAATCTTTGAGCTCATCCCAATTCTTCTCAGCATAGAACCCTTTTCCTTCAATAAACTTCACATCTCTGGAAACAAGTACTCTTCTTGTTTCTGGATTGTAGCACTTGTATCCTTTCTGTGTAGAGGAGTATCCAATGAACATACACTTCATGCTCTTTGCTTCTAGTTTGTTCCTTTGCTCTCCTGGTATCAACACAAAGCAGACACATCCAAACACTCTAAGGTGATGAATGGATGGTCTGGTTTTGTTTAACACTTCATGAGGAGAGATGTCCCTCAACACCTTGGTAGGAATCCGGTTGATCAGATAGCATGCTGTCACCACAACATCACTCCAAAATCTCTTAGGGACTTTTACGTGGAACATCATTGATCTAGCCACCTCCATCGGATGCCTATTCTTTCTTTCAGCCACTCCATTTTGCTGAGGAGTATAAGGACAGCTTGTTTGGTGAACTATGCCATGTTTTACCAGATGATTCTTGAAAGCATTGCTTGTATACTCTCCTCCATTGTCTGACCTCAGTACCTTCACATTAGCTTTAAAATGGTTAGTGACATAGGATTGAAAGTTCATAAAAGCATCTAACACACGATCCTTAGAAGGCAGCAAGGTTAACCAAGTATACTTTGATTTCTCATCTATAAAAGTAACAAAATACTTGTGGTTATCCCTAGACATGCAAGGAGAGGTCCAAACATCAGAGTGAACTAAGTCAAAGCATTTCTCATAAATGGTTTCTGATCTTGGAAACACAGATTTGCAATGCTTTCCTAAGATGCATGCTTCACATTCTAAGTGGTTAAATGACATATCAGGCATTATAATCTCTAATGCACGAGTGTGAGGGTGGCCTAATCTAGCATGCCAAGTAGTGCTATCACACACAGATGAGTTACTAATCATGCATAAATGAGAAGGAGTAGAGAGTTTAGAAGGCTTAGTCTTTTGGAGATGGTATAAACCACCCTGACTGTTTCCTTCACCAATCACCTTCCCTGTCTTAAGGTCCTAAAACTCAACATCATTAGGCCTAAAAACCACCTGACAATTCATGTCAACCGTGGCCTTTTTTACAGAGAGAAGGTTAGAAGCAAAACTAGGCATATAGAAGGCAGTGGATTCTCTATCAAATAACTTAAGGTTCCCTATTCCTTCTATCTTCACCTTATCTCCATTGGCTATTATTACATTCCCTAAGGCAGGCCTAACATCACTAATAAGATTCCTATCACTAATCATATGATGACTAGCTCCTGAATCTATTATGATTGGCTTAGAGATAAGGGAATGTGTACCAGGCTTTCTAGAGGAGATAATGGCTTTGGCTGCTTTGATCAATGGCTCTATATCACTCATCTTGATGGGACCATCATTTATCACTGCCTTGTTCCAATCTTTTCCTCCATTAGATTCACTCATGACAGCAGAATACATGGATTTTCCTTTCAAGACTTCTTGCTCATCTTCCTTTAGCTTGTTGGCATCAGGTTTGGTTTTGAGATTACTGAGCTTGGTTCTTTTATGGTCTAGCTTCAGCTTTCTTCTATTGCCTCCATATACTAGCCACTTACTCTCCTTCTTCTTATGCATATCCTTTCTATGATGAACCATTTTCTTCTCTTCCTTGAAAAGGTTATGAGCTCCTTGTTCTCTTTGGACCAGAGAACACACCTCCTCTAGGTTTGGAAGCTTGGATTCTCTTAGGATATGCTTTATAAGCTGGTTGTAAGTGAAAATTTTCAGAGAACAAGTGCTTGAGTGATGATGAACGAGTGAAGATGTTGAGGATGAGACTTGATGAGGATGAACGAGAGACTGATGGAAGAGAGAGTGATTCGTGAGAGAGTATGAGAGATTGAGAGACTAATGAGAGAAAGAGATTGAGAGACTAAGTAACCAGAGACTTGAGAGAATAGAGAAAGTAAAGAGACTAAGAGATTATGAAGGAGAAAACTTCTCTGCTTGATTATTAACCATCGACATACAAAGAGTATAAATAGATAAAGAGAGCAACAATAGGGTTTACAAGGTTTGAAATGAGTGAACCAGAGGCTATACACGTTCTGGAGACAGCCTGGCTGGTCAAGGGTGAACTTGGCTGAGAATCGGCCAACAAGCTTAATGCATCTGTCCAGTGAACTGTCCAGGTTCATAGTCCAAGCTCCCCTTCCTTTCCAGCCTGCAAAGGCACAAACCTTATCCTCAGCAAGCAGCATCTCGCAGATCCTTCCCAAGATGCCATTCTGATCCCATCTTCTTCTCCAAACCATCCGAGACTCTTTCTTCACCATTGAAGCTTCTTTGTGACTTGGGATGCAAGGTAAGACCTAAGGTTGTACGGATTTAGGGTTTGGTCCGTACAACTTGACCCGGTTTTTGCACAAACCTAAAATGTCTGCAAATGGTCGAATATAAAGTGTTCCGGGTTGGCCCGTCTGTAAAGGCCGTACAGTCCGTACGGCCGTACAGTACGGACGACCCGAACTTTGCACATCAACCCATTTGATCCCAAACTTCTCCCAAGCCTTCTTCCTTCATAGTAAACCCCTCCTGAACCTTGTTCTAGCTCTGCATAAGCTTCTGGACCCTCCTTAGACCTTGATCAGTCTCTAAGTGGGTTTTCCCCAACCTTTAGTGAGATGGTTTATCACTTCAGGTTAACACTCCCCCTCAAGCTTGACTCTATAGATCCTGAGTCAAGCTTGGAACCCTGAAGTCCCTCCTCGTTAAAACCTTACCAAAGAAAACCCTCCTTAGGGATAAAACCTTGGCAAGGAAAGAGTAAGTTCTTTCAAGGCCTAGGGATTGGCCATTGAGCCTTTGTGCCTTAGAACCAGTGTGGTTGGACACAAAGGACTCTGGCCCGTGGCCTAAACTCGTGCAGCCAACAACACAAGGCTTGCACACTCATAGAACTCGGCTTGACCTCTTCATAGACCCGGTTTGGGTCTCCCCCTCTCAACTGACTTCAAGGCCACCTTAGAGAAGCTAGGAAACGACCATGATCATCTTCTGTGAGGCTCAAGCACTGGTTATGGTACCTGATACATTATCCCAAAGATGCATCAGTACTTAACAAAGATATCAACAAGAATAAGACACTTAGGCAAGGTTCAAAGTTTAAACAAAACCA
Organism: Moricandia arvensis; assembly: GCA_905132765.1. NCBI lineage: Eukaryota > Viridiplantae > Streptophyta > Magnoliopsida > Brassicales > Brassicaceae > Moricandia > Moricandia arvensis. Next base: position 6,911 of record CAJHQP010005621.1, on the reverse strand, counting down.
AAGATTCTAGCAACTTAGACAATCTTCTAAATGGAGCAAGATCAATGATGGTTTCAACTAAGGCTCAAGCACTAGAACTTATTCCATTTAACCATAACAATCAGAACCAATCTATTCAAGCATTTTAAGAACCATTTCGAGTTTATAAAATGATGAATGACTTGTACTAGACTAAGTTCAAGTTACTTCCCTTTTGTTTAGATGAGGAGTGACTGCTTTGTCACTTGAATCCCTCACACTTGGCCGGTTGCAACCTCTTCATGGCAACACCAACTTGATGAGAGGTGTGTGGAGCTTTCAGCTTCAGTTTTCAATCACCTCACCACAGAGGCCGCATTGAAACTGAGCTTTCATAGGCACACAACCAAGGCTGCTCTGAACAGCCTCTTTGCATAGACACGCCACTGCCTAGACCCGGTTTGATGATCCTTTGTTGAAGTCCTTGCACGGCTTGATACTGGACCATGGATCATGTATAATTAGACTCCCCCTCAAGCTTAACTCCGAGACTATGGGAGGAGCTAAGCTTGTGAGATTAGTGTATACAGTTCCATGGTCTTAAGGAACCATCAGTCTTTCCAAGACTTGATGTCCTAACCCTTGTGAGTTTTGGCTCTCTTCCTTATACCAGGAACACATGGTGTTTGAATCACCTTAATAGCCCTCACAAGGTAGTCTCTCATTGCATATTCAATCACTCTACACTTCCTGTAGTTTGTGGACTGACTCGTCCAGTGATGATATGCAATGGCATAAGATCAGTATCTTGTCACCTTGGTTTGGTTTGTCACTGTATCTTGTGTACCTAACATCACCACAACTCAATGCAAGATTAGATCATCCCATTGGGACCAAACCAAGATCACACATCCGGTTTGATCACCAATGCCTCAACAAGCTATGATCTTGAAACAAGCTAATCACAAGAACAAGATCAAGCATTTTCCAATCACTAAAGTGCAATGTATGCTTTCAACAATACACTGACACTTTAGGCTTTTAAATTCATGAAACAATAGATGCAACAACTTAAGCAATACTATATGAATGCAATAGGTTCAATCCGAGAGCTACAAGAGACTATGCACACCAGTTCCAATCAAAACCAATGATGCAAGCAACCTAGACAGCTTCTAAATGATGCAAGCAAACACTGTTGGATTAAACAAAGGCATTAGAACCAGAATGCAACCGGATTGAACTTAGACAGAATGAGATATGCTTATGCAAAACAGATTATCAAAACCATGAACCAAGAGCTTAGACAACTTCTAAATGCTTCAAGACAACCATGATGGATAAGCTATGACAAAAGCGACCAGGAACATACTACAATGCAGTAAACAAGCCAGGAGATCCTGGGACACAAACACCACTCAATGCACAACTAAACAAAGACACAAGCTCTTATTAAGGGTTTAGGAGGTTTGTTTACAACCCAAGGAATCTGAGCTGATTCCTTGAACCTCCATGGACACGGCTCATCTGAACTTGGCAGGTTTGATATGCGGGTTAAGCACCCAACACCTCTCCTTGGTGTGTCCATCCCTCTTGCAATGCTCGCACTTGAGACCCCTTCTGTCCTCCCTCTTGTAGGCCGCCTTGTGGGACTGAGGAACTGCTTCAGCTTGTGATGCAAGGAGAGGACTCTCCTTTGCTTCAAACAACCCGTGTGAACCTTCCTCCTTTTGGACTTGGGAACACACCTCTTCAAGCGTGGGAAGCTTCTCAGACCTTAGGATATGCTTGATAAGGTCATTGAAGGTAGGACTAAGGGTCAAGAGCAGACCAAACACCTTGTCTTGCTCCCTTCTTTCATTCAACACATCTGGGTCAAGAGATTGAGGTCTCAGCATCTCAAGTTCAGACCAAAGGGCTCTGAACTTTCCTAGATGAACCGTGAATTCCTCATTCTCTTGGGACAGGTTGTTGATGGCTCTCTTGATTTCAAAGACTCGGCTGAGGTTAGAGATGTTACCATAGATCTTGTTTAAGGTTTCCCAAAGCTCTTTAGCACTCTCACAGTATGAGTAGGCTTCAAGGATAGATCTTTCTAAGGAGCTTTGGAGAAAGGTCAAGACTGTGTAGTCATCTTGTTGCCACTTCTCTTCCGAGACAATAGGAGAACCAGTATCACCAGTGGATGAACTCTCTTGAGAGGCGACAGCTTTGGAGGAGTTTGGAGCACCTGAGATGCAATGGCTCCATAACCCCTTTCCACCAAGGGCTGTCTTCACCAGGCGTGACCAGAGAAGGTAGTTGGGACCTTTGAGGATGACTGGAATGACAATGGCTCTGGAAGACTCCATCTTGAGGTCGGATATGAGCGAGACTGTCTTCTTTGTCTTCAAAAGTGTGGACTTTAGATCCGGATGAACTGGATCTGAAAGGTGTGATCTTTAGAGCTTGTGACTGATGCGAAAGCTTCACCAGGAGACTGAGCAACCAGGCTCTGATACCATGAAAATTTTCAGAGAACAAGTGCTTGAGTGATGATGAACGAGTGAAGATGTTGAGGATGAGACTTGATGAGGATGAACGAGAGACTGATGGAAGAGAGAGTGATTCGTGAGAGAGTATGAGAGATTGAGAGACTAATGAGAGAAAGAGATTGAGAGACTAAGTAACCAGAGACTTGAGAGAATAGAGAGAGTAAAGAGACTAAGAGATTATGAAGGAGAGAACTTCTCTGCTTGATTATTAACCATCGACATACAAAGGGTATAAATAGATAAAGAGAGCAACAATAGGGTTTACAAGGTTTGAAATGAGTGAACCAGAGGCTATACACGTTCTGGAGACAGCCTGGCTGGTCAAGGGTGAACTTGGCTGAGAATCGGCCAACAAGCTTAATGCATCTGCCGGTGAATAGTCCAGGTTCATAGTCCAAGCTCCCCTTCCTTTCCAGCCTGTAAAGGCACAAACCTTATCCTCAGCAAGCAGCATCTCACAGATCCTTCCCAAGATGCCATTCTGATCCCATCTTCTTCTCCAAACAATCCGAGACTCTTTCTTCACCATTGAAGCTTCTTTGTGACTTGGGATGCAAGGTAAGACCTAAGGTTGTACGGATTTAGGGTTTGGTCCGTACAACTTGACCCGGTTTTTGCACAAACCTAAAATGTCTGCAAATGGTCGAATATAAAGTGTTCCAGGTTGGCCCGTCCGTACAGGCCGTACAGTCCGTACAGCCGTACAGTACGGACGACCCGAACTTTGCACATCAACCCATTTGATCCCAAACTTCTCCCAAGCCTTCTTCCTTCATAGTAAACCCCTCCTGAACCTTGTTCTAGCTCTGCATAAGCTTCTGGACCCTCCTTAGACCTTGATCAGTCTCTAAGTGGGTTTTGCCCAAGCTTTGCACATTAACCTTTAGTGAGATGGTTTATCACTTCAGGTTAACAGTAAGATGGATTGAGATTCAGGAGAAGACTGAAAACCTTGTCTTGTTCATATCTTTCCCTTATGACCTCTGGATCTAAAGAGAAAGGTCTAAGCACATCCAGCTCTGCCCATAGGCTTCTGAACTTACCAAAATATTGATTGAACTCTACTTCCTCGTGGCTTAGGTTGTTGATAATACTCTTGACTTCAAACACACGACTCAGGTTGGAGAGATTACCATAAACAGTTTGCAGACTCTCCCATAGATCCTTGGCGGTTTCACAGTGTGAGTAAGCCTCCGAAATTGATTCTGAGAGAGAGTTGTGGATGATCCCAAGTGCTTGTTGGTCCTCTCTGACCCACTTGTCTTCATCCCTCACGCAAATAACCTGACCATCCTCTTGATTCATCCTCTTTGAAGCTTCAACCTTCATGATATGGCTGTCCCAAAGTCCATGACTTCCCAAGGTAACTCTGGCCACTCTTGACCAAAGTAAGTAGTTAGTACCCTCAAGGGTTACTGGAATCCAGCTTCTCCTTTCTATTTCCATGGTAGACTTTCTTTTACCCAATGGATAAAGCTATTGTCCAGTGGGTAAAGATGAAGAACACAGAAATTTTAGAAAACAGAAAAAAGAATGAGAGCTTTGAATAACCAGAGAGTTGAGAAGCTTAGATGCTCTAATGAAGATACTCTAATAATAGAATGAAGAGAAACAGAGTATACAAGAGTGAAACAGAGAAAACAGAGTATGAAAAACAGATTAACTGGAAAACAGAGTAAATGGAAGAACAAGATGGTTTTGGCGGAATCTAAAGAGTTTAGGAGCTTAAAGCTCTGATACCATGTTAGAATTGTGAAAATATGAGGAGAATAGTTGAGTTTATGTGAGATTTGGGTGAAGAACAATGAAGAACAGAGTAACAACAAGAGAGTTAGTTTCTGCACACTTTAGAGAGAGAGGTGAGAGAGAGTGATGAATTTGGACATTAAGAGAGAGAAGGGAGATTATTCTCCTTGCTTACATTCATTCTGATATGTTACATTATATAGAAATACAAGAAACAAAAGGAAACAATAAAATAATGACTCTGGACCACATTGATAGTGACAGGTCATGAACAGCTATATTCCTTAGAGAGACATGTGACTCTCTCCATTTGAATTCAAACTGGTCTAACAATGCTCCAAAGGTCTCCTTTCCTTCTTCTAGTCAGAGTACACGAAATATCTCCTTAACTTTCCTCCCAAGGCAAGTTAGGTCAAGTTAGATACCTTGTAGAGCAAGACTGTACAGACTAACTTCCACCTCAAGTATCCAGAGCAATTCTTCTCTTTGTCTCTTTTATTTCTCTTTGGTTCTTCATCTCAATACTCCCCCTCAAGCTTGAACATAGGGACTGGTCAAGCTTGGAAACATGAAGAACTTCCCTCATTAAAACCTTAGTGTGCAAAACCCAGTGGGACAACAAAAAAACACACTAAGGAAAAAGAACCAAAGAGATGCTGTCTAAGTGCAAAGCTTGTGACATTGGTGATCAAACTTGATGATTAGTCAAGGTTTGATCCCAATGCAAAGGTGTCTTATCTTGCTTGTAGTTTGAGTGTTGTTTCAGGTTCACATGGAGTGTCTTTTGTTCAACACCAATCCGGAACAAGAGGAAGGCTTGGTCCATTGTGTGGAGCAATGGGAAGGTTCTTGGTGTAGTAGCCGGTTATAAGAAGCGCAGGCCATGAAGGTTGTTGAGCTCCTAGTTCAAGGCACACAAGAAGAGAAGGTCATCACTTAAGCTTGAGGAAGCCGGTGATCCATAGGTACTTGAAGCTGAAGACATGGAGGTGGACCAGTGGCTTAAGCGCAGCTGTTGGGGTGGTGTGCTCCTGGTTTGGATGCTCATTCAGGCTCACTTTCAAGCTTGAACCTAGACTCAATTCAAGCTTGAGGTGGGGACTTGAGTGAGCTACCTGATGATCTAAGTTCAAGATTATCCACTCCAAAATGTCCCATGAGCCCTCCTCCATGAGGTTCTCTGGTGATCAAGTCTCTCAGTGAGCACTGAGGGATGCACAGTCTCTTGCCCTTAAATAGAAACCCCTCATGTAAGTAGAACTTCCCTTGTGGACCTCCGGTACAACTAGAATAGATCTCAGCAAGATCCGGATCTCCTCCACATAGATCCTTGATGAATTCAAACCCATCACCTTGGCTTCCATTGTGGAAATCAAAACATATCTTCTTGAAAGGGCATCGGCTACAATGTTTTCCTCTCCCTTCTTGTACTTGATGATGTAAGGAAAGGTCTCTATAAACTCCATCCAGTGGGCATGCCTCTTCTTAAGGTTTGTCTGGCCTCTTAGACGTTTTAGAGTCTCATGGTCAGTATGGACAACAAACTCTTTAGATAGCAAGTAGTGTTGCCATGTCCCTAAGGCCCTCACTAGAGCATACAGCTCCTTGTCATAGGTCGGATAGTTGAGAGCTGCTCCACCTAGCTTCTCACTGAAATAGGCAACTGGCTTCCTTCCTTGAATCAACACGGCTCCAATTCCAATCCCTGATGCATTAACTCTACTTCAAAGGTCTTGTTGAAGTCAGGTAAAGCTAGGACCGGGGCATGGGTTAGGCGATCCTTTAAGGTCTGGAAAACTTCTTGTTGAGCCTTTTCCCATGTGAACCCAATACTCTTCTTTACTACGGCAGTGAGTGGTGCAGCTATACTGCTGAAGTCTTTAACAAAACGCCTGTAGAAGCTGGCTAAACCATGAAAACTCCGGACTTGGCTAATGTTTGTGGGCTCTGGCCAGTCTTGTATTGCCTTTATCTTCTCCTCATCAACCTGTAATCATTGTGAGCTCACAACAAAACCTAGGAAGATAAGTTCATCAGTGCAGAATGTGCACTTCTTGAGGTTTGCATAAAGACCTTCTTGCCGAAGTGTCTCTAGTACTTGCTCAAGATGTGTCACATGATCAAATAAACAAGTACTGTAAATTAAAATGTCATCAAAGTAAACCACAACAAACTTACTGATGTATGGTCTAAGAATGTGGTTCATGAGGCGCATGAAGGTTCTAGGGGCATTGGTGAGTCCAAATGGCATCACTAACCACTCATACAAACCTTGCTTTGTCTTGAAAGCAGTCTTCCACTCATCACCTTCTTTCATTCTCACCTGATGGTACCCACTCTTAAGGTCTATTTTAGAGAAGATTGTGGCTCCACTTAGCTCATCTAGCATGTCATCTAGGCGAGGTATGGGGTGTCTATACTTAATGGTGATGTTGCTTATGGCACGACACTCTACACACATCCTCCAGGTTCCATCTTTCTTTGGTACTAATAGGACATGTACAACACAAGGACTAAGGCTATCCCTAACATATCCTTTGTCTAATAGGTCCTGAACTTGTCTCTCTAACTCTTTGGTTTCCTCAGGGTTTACCCTATAGGCTGGTTTGTTTGGTAAAGCAGCTCCTGGTATGAAATCTATTTGGTGTTCTATACCTCTAAGTGGTGGTAAAC